>JAQZBX010052134.1:0-19208 GCA_029593785.1 Cabassous unicinctus
AATTGCTTTTTTTTTTTTTTTTAATACTTTAACCCTGTGTTCTTCCAAGTACAGCAAGCTACGGGATTATTCTCACATATATATGAAATTTTAATTGATTCTCAGAGCTAAAATAACATTCTCCTTCTGTATCTAAAATCTGCCTAATAGGTAGATATATCAAAATCTCCCTATTCTTTCTTCAAGATATTTTGGATTCATCAGTTCTCACTTCGCATTTGAACCCTTAGAGACTGGGATCTCCTGTCTTTTCACTTGTGGAACTTTAGTTTCCTAATTAGCCCCTGCTCCTCTGTCTTCTTATTTCCATTGCTTACCACAAACCAACCATAGCCCAGTTATTTGTGTTGAAATCCAATTTAGTATTTTTATTAGTCTGCTTTAAATCCCAGTCATTTTCTAATACCAATCACATCAAGTTCAAACTCCTCTTTTTCCAGCTTTTACCATCAGCTAGTTTCATTTTCCCTGTCCATTCTTCATTTTATCCCTATACTGTCCCTCTACCCTCCCATTTTCCAGCATATACTCAACCATATGTTTTTCTCCTTATCCTTTGAACCAGGGAACGTTTTTCTGTAAAGATCCAATAGGGAAGAAATATTTTAGCTTTGTGGACCAATCTCTGTCCCAGCAACTTGATTCTATGGAGTAGCACAAAACAGGCAGAGATGGTACATAAATGAATGAGTGTGGCTGTGTTCCAATGAAATTATTTATAGACACTGAAATTTGAATTGTATATAATTTTCACATCATGAAATCTTCTTCTTCTTCTAATGTTTTCAACCATTTAAGTGTAAAAACCTGTCTTAGCTTGTGGACTGATTGAAAGCAGGAAGTGAGGAAGATTTGACCCCCAGGCCATCCTCTATTCTATACCAGAGGTTGTAGATTTCAGGCTAAATCCAGCCAACAGATGTAATTTGTTTGGCCATACACTATGTTAAAAGTGTGTTGCCAATATCTAACTTTAGGAGATTTTTCATAAGAACTTTGTTTTCTACTTTCTCTTTAAAAATCAGAATATTTATAGACATTGGGGAAGTATTTGAGTATTGAGTACATTGGTCATGTATTCCCCAGCATACCATAGGCACCACAATTCCCAATTTTTTTCACCTGGAACTCTACTCTTTACTGCATGGTCTCCTGCAAGTATGTAAGTTTGTGATCCTTCCTCAATACTAATTTAAATACATCTTTTTAGGTCTAACCCATCCTGATTCTCTCTGTTGACTCTCTTGATTAATTCACAACATTCCTTTTCTTTCAGATTTCCTACAGCTCCCATTGCTTTAAACTACTCTGTATTTGTTAATGTTTTTATACTTCCAGAAAGATATGAGAGTTTCACTGTATTAGAGCATTTGAAATTAGGACACTAGAAGTCGAAAAGATTTTCTGCAATTCTTTAGTGAGAAATATATGTACTGAGGACCTGAAATAAATATGTCACTATTATTTGGCTCTGAGTTTCTTCTCTGCTAAGATAAAAGAAAATGTTTTGGAAGATATATTTTCATTTTCTGGTTAAAGGAAGCATTGAGGATTTTCAGAAGGAAAATATTTTTTCCTGGCACTGAAGTCTAGGACAAATTAATCATGCATGTCTCTTCATGTAGGAAATGTACAACTACAGTTTAATAAAAGATACAAGAACAATGGTGGAGTGCTTAAGAGATCTGGATTTGAGCCCAGTTCCACCACTTCCTAGTTATGTAACCTTAGGCAAATTATGTCATCTTGATGAACCTCAGTTTCCTCATCTGTAAAGGGGTTCTTATAATAGTACCTAACACTCAAGGATTCTTAAAAGGACTAAATAAAATAATGCACATGAAGGGCTTAGCACCATGCTGGCACATTGCAAATCTTTGATAAATATTGGTTATAAAATGCTTATTACAGTGGAGGCTTGGCAAGCCAGGCCAAGAGGCCAAAAAGAAAGAAAAAAGATGCTGGGCCGCTGGCTGAGTGACTAGATGTGGCAGAGGAGGCTGAAGAAAAAGAGAGAGACAGTATCCCAGGCCCTGTTTGCAAGGGCAAGTGGAAAAATAGGGAATGGATTCTCATCTTTTCTTCCCAAGGAATAAATTTCAGAACAAAGCATTAAATGCAAGACTTAAGAATGTTGATGCCTTATTCTAAGGTAGATACTAAAATGGATCGTAAAGATAAGTTATTTGAAATTAATGAGGTCTGTGAAATGAAAAACTGCAGTAAATATATCTATTTGAAGCCAAGAAAAAAATAAGACCTATATGTATGTATTGGTCACCCAAAGGGGTGCTGATGCAAAGTACCAGAAATCTGTTGGATTTTATAAAGGGTATTTATTTTGGGGTAGAAGCTTACAGTTACAAGGCCTTAAAGAGTCCAACTCAAAGTACCATAAGAGGTACTTTCTCACCAAATGTCTGTTGCCACGTGTTGAAGCAAGATGGCTGCTGATATCTGTGAGGGTTCAGCCTTCCTCTTTCCTTAAGGCACTGTGGGCCCAGCTTCTACTAATCTCAGCTGTAGGCAGGCATAAGGCTAGTCTTTCAGGGCTTCTTTTCACAAGGTCAGCTATAAACTATCAGGCGAATGTCTCTCTCCCTGGGGCTCCAGCATCAAAACCAAGTTCTCTCCTCTGCTGTATCTTTTTCTGTGTATTTACTTCTCTGTGTGAGAGTCTATTTTTTCAGTTCACCGAGTGGGCAGGGACTCAACTCTGCATACCCTAATGATGTGGTAGAATCAGAGCCCTAATCTTGATTTAACAAAGTAAAGGTGAAACCTCTGAATTTAAGACAATCAAAGGGTTATCACGCCGATAGGAACAGACCAGTTTACAAACATAATATATCTTTTTGGAATTCATAAATAATATCAAACTGCCACAATGTGGCTTTCAAATTCACCAAATGGGCCATCTGTTAAATTCCTTGTTCAAAATATTCATACCTTAGCTGAACTAAAGCTGACTGGAAACTGTTTGAAAGGTTCTCGGCCTCTTTTGTCTTTTGACCCTGCTTTTGATGAAGTACCACATTATGCTTTGTTAAAAGAACTCTTAATTTTTGAACACCAAAAGCCAGCCATTTGTGGACCATGTGTTTTCTTTCACCATTTGGATAATAGGATATGGTTTTGGAACTTTCAGATTATAGAAAAAGATGTTCCTCTTGTAGAAATAGGACCTTGTTTTGTCTTAAATCTCATAAAGATATTCCAGGAAAGTTTTGGATGACCAAATTTATATGAAAATCCTCATTACCAGTCGCCAAATGTACATCGGCATATCATGGGATCCATCACAACTGCAAAATACAAAGAGAACCAGCAAGTCAAAGATGTGCAGAAACTGAGAAAAACAGAACCAAAAACTGTTTTTCCATATGATCCTGATGAAGATGTTTTTGCTATACTAGCTGAAGAAAAACCCATAGAAATACAGTGGGTAAAACCAGAGCCCAAAGTCAATTTGAAACCACACACAAAAAAGGATATACAAAAGGCAAAAAAAATTGAACCAGAAGATGAACAGGGGGAATACAAAATGAATCTGTGAATATTTATTTTGTATTCAATGTGTAAATACTTTCATTATCCATAATTGTCTCATAGCTAATTGGTGTGTCATTTAAAAGAAATTTTAAAATGCCTAAAAAATGCTTATTACATAATCATCTATATGAGAGACCTGATAGTAAATTATGATGTAACAGGGCATTTATGTGCATATCTAAAGTTACCCTGGTCTAGAGCAGAGTACAGTTCTGGTGATCTTAAAATATAGGGCTGGTACTTAAACACACCAAAACTAAAGTAATAGTAACCAGCTAATTTCTTCTTGGGCTTCATCTTTCAAAAGGACATGTCTTAACTGAGCATATGATAAGTACTGTGTTGAAGATAACTCACTATTGAAGATTCTAAAAGGTTTATTTTTTTTTTTTAAGATTTTCATTAACAGTCAGATGTGCAGGTGACATATTTTGTTTGCTATTGTGTAATTCTAAGTGTCTGGCTTCTATAGATACCAACCAGACTGAAGGCAAGCTCATCATTAAAAAAGTGCACATTTTTGTTTTCTCCCAAAAGAACTTTTACTCTATTCAAGTACTTAATAATCATCAGGTTTTGATCCCAGAGTACTATACTTGAAGTCAATGGATGAAGGACTGTCTTTAGCTTAAAGTATATGCTGTCTTATTTCAAATTTCAGCTCTATCATTTAATAGTTGATGGGATCTTAGACACATCACCTAACCTGTCTAAACCTTAGCTTTGTTGCCTAAACAATGAATATATGTTTCTACCTCATAGAATTATTGAAGGTAGTATTAGAGTACCTAGCCTAGTGGCTGGCACATGGTAAGCACTCAGTAAGGGATAATGGTGGCTGTTGTTTTTACTGATGCTGGGTACTTGCTGCTGAGCAACACCACGGCATCCACCGTCTACCCTTGCCCCTGTCCCCACAGCATGAATCTGAGCCTACACTGCCAATGGAATGCATTTTGTCTGAATGTCTTAACTGCTTGTTTTTTGTTTTTTTTTTTAAGCTGGCTCCTTTATTACCAAGGGGTTATTTCTGATAATCAGTGTGTGTTAGAAGAAGGCCTCTATGCTGACCTTACTTCTTGTGGCTGCCCGACATCTAGAGTCAAATCCCTCAAGCCCATTGGCTATGTAAGTACTTTGTAGAATACATATTTATAAGACTCTTTCCTTGTCCAGTCTAATTACCACTAATGATAATGTGAGGTTGGAAAAAAGGTATAAGAGGAAATAATCACATTTCATATAATTTGCTTGTTGATATTTCATGATGATAAAATTGAGGTTTATTCATGAAGTCCAAGCCAAATTTAAGGTGGATATTTTCCTTTTATTTTTTATTTATTTATTTTTTGAGCAAGAGTGCAAAGCTCAGTTACCAGACCAGGGGTTCTTAACCATTTTTGTTCCACAGACCCCTTTGCAAGTCAGGTGAAAACCACGAACCCCTTACTAAGTCCACACTATACTGTGTATTATTTAATAAATATATCACACCTGCACTAATAAATCCTCACAAGAATAATGTTTTTTTTTTATTTTATTTAAATTCAAGCTCATTAACCCCTTGTTAAGAACCCCTGTATTAGAGTAATATAGGCCTGGGCTTGAATTCCCCTTTGATACTTAAACCAGTTTGAATGACATTGGCCAAGTTACTCAGTTCCTTATCTATAAAAGGCAATCGTACTAGCCACTGGGTATTAAATGAGGTGATGCTTATAAAATGCCTGATGTATGATAAGTACTCAATAAATATTAGCTGTTATTAAAATAAAAATAATATGATCACTTTATTATGACATTATGGCTACTAATGTTTACCTTACAGGTTTACAATGTTACTTTAAGGCATGGACCACTACTGGTATTGATTTCTAATCTAGTTTTAAGGTATCAGGGCTTTCCTGCCTGGTGTACACAGAATTCTCTGGGTCACCTGGGAGGCCCCCATTTACTGTTTAAGTGGTTTTTTCTTTACAACTAATCGTCAGAATTTTAAATGTGAGCAAAACAGGATCACTACTCTGGGGCATCAGTTTTTGGCTCCTGGTCAGTGGGGTCTATGCATAGTAAGTCACAGGGATCTGAAATATTTCTTAAGATGTCTAGTTGTGATGATTCCCTAGGAATATGTGTAGTCGAAACTGAGATTTACACAGAGCTGATCAAATCCCCACATAGTGATAAGAATGATCAAACCTTTTGGCCAGAGATGACTTGAGGGATGTTGGCCACACTCAGCATCCCTGATCTCAACCTCAGCAGTGTAGTCTTATTTCACTAGGCATTCCTGGAGAGAGTGTTCTGGCTAAGTATCTGGCTAAGAATAAAGTCTTGGCTGAAGAACAAAGATAGAAATAGAGCCCTTGGTCTCTCTCAGTAGCCTTTTAGATACCAACTTGGAAGGAATAAATGGTTACTGATGCTACCTGTTTGTTGGAGGAAAATGGGTTAAAAAAGAATATAGTCTGGTCAGTCTCACATTGGAAAATAGTGGCATTTACAGGAAAAGAAATTTTCTTAGCAATTCTCAGTGGTCAAATCAGCAGATACTTATTTGGTATAAACTCTAAAAGCAAAATATATACTTCTAAATATGAAATTACCACATTGAAAGTAGTTTGCAGAACCCCTAATCCAATGGGCTAAACCAATTAAATTTCTAGGGAACTCATTTTAGAAACATGCAAACTCAAAATTAACGAGAATTACTATTTTTCTTTGAAAAGTTATAATTCTTTTACATTCATGAAGCATACAATGAATAATTAAAATTGAAAACATATGTAGAAAAAGAATTGGTTTTATGTAAGTTGTGATGTACAGTTGCATGTCCAGGTTTTGGTCTTGTGGAATCTAGGCAGTGTAGGCAAAGGTGCCTCTTGGGAAAGACTTGAGAGTATAGCCTTTTCACGCCAAGAAATTGAGTATATTCAGTTTATGTAAGGGCAGAGCATTAGTTTTCATAATGCCTTTACCTGGTATGTTTTAAATCTATGAAAGGTCTTTCTTTGTTGATGACATGTTTGGGCAGCAGCATTGGATGTTAAGATGGGAGGAGTGTGAGGTGATGTTGGGCATCCCAGCAAAGACCTGCAGATTGATCATGAAGAGACCTCACCAGGTAGCATAACCTTGGTGATATCAACCCTACATCCTCTGAAACCCTGGGTTGATCATACCTAGTGTGAATGATATATAAACCAGGAGGTCAACTTAGTAATTTGTAGGAGGTGGAGGAATGTTATTTTCCAGTTCCGGGAATGCTTGAGAATTCTGTCCTGGCCATCTTTCTGCCTCTCTTAAAGACCATGGGAAACTGAATCTTTGAGAATGAAATTGGAGTAAAATGAGGTAGATGGCTTGAGATTAGCTTACCTAGGCTAACGCTCCCCACAAAGAGACTGACTGCTGCCACCCTTCACGGTTCCAATTGCTCATCTGTTACAGATTCTGCTATGTAGTAGTGCTAGACATACTACGTATTCTATCTATCTGATTCCTCCTTCAGTCCCTTTTCCCCCCACTGTATTCTTACTTAGGGATTGACACACTTTTTTTCCCTATAGATTTGTTAATATGTCTATGTCACATTCCAGTGTGTGTGTGTGCCAGGAAATGTTTCTGTTCAGTTAGGTTGATTTTCCGTACATATGATTTGCTTTTATTATTTGAAGAATTCTGAGGCTGTTGCTTGCATTTGGCATTCCCAAGCATGCTATTACTTAGTGCTTGAGTGTCATAATGGTATAATATTGAGGAGTCTACTTCATCTACATACAAGATCAGTATGTTTTGGGAGGTGGATGTGGCTCAAGTGATTGGGCTCCTGTCTACCATTTGGGAGGTCCCAGGTTCTATTTCCGAGGCCTCCTGGTGAAAACGAAGCTGGCCCGCGCAGCAAGCTGGCCTGAGCGGAGAGCTGGCCCGCGCAGGAGTGCTGACCTGCGTGGAGAGCTGGCACAAGATGACGCAACAAAAAGAGACACAGAAGAGAGACAATGAGAGACACAGCAGATCAGGAAGCTGAGGTGGCACAAGGGATTGGGAAGCCTGTCTCTACTCTGAGGGGTCCCAGGATCAGTTCCCGGTGCAGGAGAAGACAAGCAGACACAGAAGAACGTACAGGCAGCGGACTGCGAGCGCAGAACAACAAGGGTGGTGGGGTGAGAAATAAATGAATAAATAAATCTTTAAAAAAAAAAAAAAAAAGATCAGTATGTTTTGCAAGTGACAGTTCTCTCTAGGCCAATTTCTATTTGTACAGACATATGTTACACTGTAGAGGTCCAAGGATGCATAATATGCAGTGTTGTAGTCATTTTACAGAGAAAGGAACTGGGAATGTAGCTTATAGTTCTGCTAATCACTGATGTGACTTTGGGCAAATAATTTAACTTTTCTGGGCTGCAATTAACTTTTCTGTAAAGAAACTGTTAGAACAGGTAATTTCAAATCTTTGACAGCCTCCAGTTCTGTTGCAAGTAAATATCTGGGGCATATTTCTAATTGGACACAAAAAAGAATAGGGCATATGAGCCTTAGAACTTGTAGTCTGAGGGAATAAAATGGGGTATTACCTTTTGCAAGATTATGCTGCATAATAGCCAAAATCTCAGTAACTTATAACAAAAATATTTATTTTGGCTCACATTGTATTTCAACAACTGCAGGTCATTTGTTTGGCCTCTGTTCTGGGTTATGAGTTGGTTTTAGGTGTATTCTCCATATATTATTTATTTGGGAAACAGGCTAATAGGAGCAACCAGATCATGGTCATGCCTATTTTCACGACTGAAGGTAGAGGGAGAGAGGCTGAGCCCAACCACATAGTCACATGTAAAGGCTTTGCTCAGATGTGGCTGCTTGGGGTCCATTCGTTCTGTATGCAAAAACTGGTAATTAGACTAAGCCAGGAATCATTGTGGCAGGGAAATATACTACTTCCCTGCCATGTCCATCCCCCCACCCCCCCACCACAGTGGTGGGGCTGGGAAATTATAGAGTTAATATATGTGAATAATAATACAATCTTCCACAGATGTGTAAACTTATAGAGGTGTTGTCTGTGACCAGATTTTGGGCAAGTGAAGAGAAGTGATGAGATTTTAGTAATTTGTGTATGTTTTTCTCTGTGTTATTGTAACAGATCTGACTTCCTTAAAAAATAATAGTAAAGATTAATTTTTAGTGAAAGCCTAGAGGCTCATTATTCATATATCCTGTCCACAAAGCAACCCCTGCTCCATACCTTGTTTCAATTTTCTCTATTTTGTGGGTGTGTTAGTCAGCCAAAGGGGTGCTGGTGCAAGAAACCAGAAATCTGTTGGCTTTTATAAAGGGTATTTAGAAGCTTACAGTTACCAGGCCATAAAGCATAAGTTACTTCCCTCACCAAAAGTCTATTGCCATGTGTTGAAGCAAGATGGCTGCCGATGTCTGCAAGGGTTCAGGCTTCCTGGGTTCCTCTCTTCCAGGGGCTCTTTTTCTCTCTGGGCTCAGCTGCTGCTCTGTCTCTCCACAAGGCCAGCTGTAAACTATCAAGTGAGCGGCTTGTCTCTCTTCTTGGGGACTCTGCTATGTCTAATCGAGCCTTCTGCTTCTCTGTGTGTTTAATACCCGGGGTTCCATCATTAAAACTCCAGCTAACTCCTGTGCCTTGTCGTTTTCTCTGTGAGTCCCCATCCCCCTTGGTGGGTGGGGACTCAACGTCCTACTGACATGGCCCAGTCAAAGCCCTAATCATAATTTAATCAAGTAAAAGTGAAACCTCTGACAGAACAGATTACAAACCATAATCCAATATCTATTTTTGGAATTCATAAATAATACCAAACTACTACAGTGGATTTGCTTATGTGGAAACCCACAGAGTCCTTTTTTCTTTCCCCTATCCAAATCTTTTAAGATGAAAAGGACCTCAATTCTAGGAAGACATCACTGATTTTCATTTTTCAATGTGATTATCTATTCTGAACCTTCTTTCTCTGCATCTCAAGATGCTTTTCGTTTTATGCCTTTTATCACACCTATTGGACCTATAAGGTCATTGAGAACATGATCTGTATTTACTGTGGCTTTGAATTCTTTCACCCTGCATTCCCTCTACTTTGCACATTGCCATAAGGATATTAAGAATCTGTTATGTAATAAGTAGAATAAATAAACGAATTAATTCATGCATAAAATAATAGAGGCATTACTTAAGGCTAGTTTTTCCACTTCATTTCCTTAAGAGGAGTTGTACTTTGGACTTAACATGGGCTTGTATCTCACTTATAATAATTTTGTATTAACAGCTTTAGAAAGTGGGGTGGGTGGGTGGGGTACCTAAGTAAAAAAGTTACTGATAATTTATACCTGCCAGCTATTGATGTAATGCTTTAAAGCCAGACTGGATGCTAAAAGAAGTGATGGGCACTTATATATGAGAGCAGGATATGTGAACAACTGTTGAAAGATCTAAGAATGAGGTAGCTGCCAGATTCAGACTATGCCATGAGGCATTCAAGTCTTGGCCCAGCAGTGTGTGGGGTAACCTGCTTTTATCAAGTTTCCATGGTAGCAGCAGTCCACTCATTGTTTCTCTAGTGTTTCCCTGGTGGCTTGGCAAGGAAGTATATTTGGCCCCCTTTGAAGTAATAATCCAATCCTGGCAGCTATACACAGATAACATAAAAGAAACATCATACCAAGAGGCTATAGAAAAACTTCAAATGAAATTGTGACTGTGATGACATAAATGATCTTAAGAGGTAGAAAAAGAATTGGCAGGACAGTGATTCATTCTGTGCAAGTGAGCTGAATACGCAGCACAGCTACAAATAGAGGAAGACCTTGTCAGCGGTAAATCCAGCCACAGAATGAAAGGTAGCAATGAATTTATGCAGTGTGGAAGAGTTTGCTCACTACTAAGTTTTCAGTTGAACCCATATATAGTGAATGGTATTAACCATTGTGTATGTTTTGAAAATGAAGACCAACAAAAACCTACAGTAAACGTCACAATTCCTAGTGAAACATTTGAAACATTTCCCTTCAAATTAAGGAATACAGAGGTCCCTAATGTCACCAGTTCTATTCAACATTATCTTGGACCCCTAGCCAGTTTAATAATATTAAAAAGGCATAACAGAAGAAACAAAATTGTCAAGAGCATCTGCAGACAAATTATTAGAGTTAATATATGATTTTTTAGGTAGCTAGATACAAGATAAATAGCAATTATAATGGGGCAATTATGGACTACAGAATAAATGGTCTTGAGACAGTTGGTCCTTTACATGGAAAAAGATATAGATAGAATTCTGTTTTACTTCAACCACAAAAATAAGTTCCAGCTGGATTAATGACCTGAATGTAAAGCTTATAAGAAGAAAATATAGCAAACTATACTAAAGATACTGGAATAGAATGGACTTCTTAAGCAAAACAAAAACACAACCAATATGAAAAAAGTAAAAGGCAAGTGTATTAGTTTCCTATTGCTACTCTAACAAATTACCACAAATTTTGTGGCTTAAAACAACAGAAAAATATGATCTTATAGTTCTGGAGGTTAAAAGTTTGAAATGGGTCCTACTGGGCTAAAAACAAGATATTTTGACAGAGCTGCATTCCCTCTGAGTGTCCTAGGGGAGAATATGTTTCCTTATTTTTTCCAGCTTCTAGAGGCTGCTTGCACGTCTTGGCTCATGGACCCCTTCCATCTTCAGAGTGCCTCACTCCAAACTATGCTCTCTATCTTCTATTTCTGACCATCACCTCCCTTTTATAAGGACCCTTTTATTTTTATTGAGTTTACCTGGATAATCCAGGATAATTTCCCCATCCCAAGATCCTTAACTTAATCCTCAAAGTCCCTTTTACCATATAAGGTAACATATTCACAGGATTTGGAGATTAGGATGTGTACAACTTTGGGGGCGAGAGAGGCATTATTCAGCATACAATAGCAAGCCACAGATTGAGAGAATATGTTTGCCGCTCTTGTAACCTGCAACAGTTTAGTGTCCATAATATAAATGGAAATCTTTCAAGTCACTTAAGACACACACAAAAAAACCATTTCAAAATTTGGCCAAGAATATAAATAGGTAGTGCATAGAAGAAGGGAAAATGACTAAGGACATACGAAGGATGATAAACCTCACTAGTGATCGAGGAAATGCATCTTAAAACAGTCACGAGGTAATATTTACTTCCTTGAGCTATGAACATTTTAAAATCTGACAGTACCAAGGTTTGGTTAAATTGTGAAGAAGTGGGATTACTCTTTCAATGCTAGTGGGAGGAGTATCAGTTAAGATAGCCACGTAAAACTCAAGATGCTTTTGCCTATGACCCAACAATGCCATTTCTATTTATTTCTCTCTGTTGGAATTACATGAGGGAAAAATAAGGATGCTGATTGCAGATTTGATGGATAAAACAAATCACAATGCATTCATATAAGGGAACACAATGCAGTAGTTACAATGAATGAAATAAAGCTACATATGTGAACATGGTCAAATTTCCAACATAATAGTCAAGAAAAGCAGGTTACTAAAGGTTATTACAGTAAGATACATTTCTGTAAATGTTATAAACAAAGAATACATAACCATGTAGTGAATGTATAAACCATGAGCTGGACAGATGTGCAACCTCAGCATAGTGGTTACTGCTAGGAAAAGATTCAAATTCGGCTGTACCTGTTTTGATGTATTTATTTAAAAAATTCTAAACAAATGTAGTAAGGTTAAAATGCATTAATTCTCGGTATTGGGCACATGGTCATCTATATATTCTTTTTAAAAAATATTTTATAACTTTTTAAAGAAAAAATAACAAAGGCAAGTTAGAAAGGTTAGGTCTATAATGAAGCTGCTTTTCTAAGCCAAATGAAAGAGGCTCTATGAGAAGGTATAATTTACCGATGAAGAGCTTGCTTTGGGAGTCTAATAGATCCAGGTTCAAATCCTAACTCCACCATTTGTTGTTAGCTGAGTGACCCTGGACGTGTCTTACCACAGTAAGTCTGAACATTCATCTAATTAAATGTGGGGATTAAATGAATTAGTGAAGTCTTTACCACATAAGAAGCACTCAATATAACAACTTGTTTTAGTTTCCTAGTCTGCTCAAGCAAATACCATGAAATGGGACTAAACAATGCAAAGGTCCTTAGTTTGTCACTTGGCAAGTGACATGGCGGCATCTCCTGGTCTCTTCTCTTCTGGTTTCCATTGATTTCAGCTTCTGGCTGCTTCTTCTTGGCTGTGTCTGAATTCGTTCCTTTTATAAAGTACTCTGGTAATAGGATTAAGACCCATCCTGATTGGGCTATGTCTCATCTTAACTGAGGGCTCCACCCTCTCAGAGCACTGGGGTGGTGGCTAGACTCACCACGATCCCTGAGGCATAGGCCCCACTCTCTTGAGCACTGGGGCAGTAGTACTCTTCCTGAGCAATGGGGTGGAAGGCCCACCCTCTTCAATCACCTGGGCAGACTAACCCTTTCTGCACACATGGATGGACCTACTCTCTTGGTCTGAGGGGATCTTTGGTCCAGACTTCAGCTTCCATGGTTCTGTCTTTGAATTGATTTTTCCTTCCATTTGTCCCTTTGTTGTCCCTCTTCATCCAGGCTGGCAGTGATTCTGTTCATAAAAATTATGCCAAAAATGTGTCGGCCTTGCATATAGTTCACAGGGGTCCACACCATCGATAGTAGGACTTTCCACAAATCCTTCCCAGATAACTGCATCTCCAGTGCTGACTTGCATGGAAATTGCTGCCTCGTTCCATGTTCAGTTAAACACTCACATGAAGTACTATTCTCTGGGGACTTGGCTTTTCAGAAACTCAGGATTTTCCATACCGTTAATTTCTAGTTTCTTTGTGCTCAGGATTTCAGGTCTCAGCTTATCCCTTTCTTCTCATATTTTACTATAAGCTGCAAGGAGAAACCAGGTTGCACTTTCCACAGTTAGCTTAGAAATCTCCTCAGCTAAATATCTAAGTTCTTCACACTCAAGTTCTGCCTTCCATCCAACATCAGAACTCAACTTTCCAAGTTCTTTGCCATTTTAAAACAAGGATCACCTTTCCTCCAGTTTCCAGAAACACACTGATCATTTCCTTCTAAGGCCTCATCAGAAGTACCTTTAGCATCCGTATTTCTACCAACAGTCTCTTCAAAGCAATCTAGGCTTTTTCTGTCAAGCACCTCACAATTCTTCTAGCCTCTACCCATTACCCAATTCCAAAGCTGTTTCTACTTTTTTGATATTTGCAATAGCAGCACTCCACTCTCCTAGTACCGAAATCTGTTTTCATTTTCTTAGCTGCTCAAACAAATAGCATGAAATGGGTTGGCTTAAACAACAGAAATTTATTAGCCTATGGTTTTGAAAGTCCAAATCAAGGCATCATAAAGGTGATGCTTTCTCCCCACAGACTGGCATTCTGGGGCTGGCTGCTGGTGATCCTTGGTCCTCAGTTTGTCACATGGCATGGCACATGGTGGTGTCTCCTGCTCTCTCTTCTCTTCTGGTTTCCATTGATTTCAGCTTCTGGCTGCTTCCTCTTGGCTTTCTTTCTTTGTATCTGAATTCATTCCACTTATAAAGGACTCTGGTAATAGGATCTAAGACCCATCTTGATTGGGCTATGTCTCACCTTAACTGAGGTAACCTCATCAAAAGGTCCTACTTAAAATAGGTTCACACCTACAGGAATTGATTCCATTTAAGAACTTCCTTTTAACCACCACACACCTGATAGTAATTAAGCAATATCTATTGTACAAAATCAAAACTTGATAAACTGAAATTATTTATATAATTTTGCTTTAGATAGGCTAAATCTGAAAGATTTCTTGTTGGATCTTACTCAGGATTTATGAGCCTTCTATTAAATTTTTGTCATTTCAAATAATTTTTTGCTAGTGCACTGGGATTTCTGTGGAACTGAATGGTGTTTAAGATGTACAGTTTGGTTGCTTTCCTTTAGTTCAGTCCAGTTGCACTTAAGTTTTTTAGTCTTTGTTCATTTGACAAAAGTTGTGGTGAAGTGATGTTGGGTTGACAAGATTTGGCTGTTCTCAGTAGCTGATTGCTAAACAATGTAAAAATAAAATTATGTGTTATATTTAGAGTCTTAACCAATTAATTTAACTCTGAGGTACTACCAACACCTTTTTCATATAAGTGGCAATTTGAAATCCAAAAAACTGTATAGTTCCAAAGACAAGTTCATTTAGTTTAAAGAAAAAAAAATTGTCAAAAACTAATAGTTAAATTTAAAAATTTTATCCAATTATATTGTGTCATGTTGATATACATGTAGTCCTTTTGACAAAGTACTTATACCAGAGTCTCAGAACCTTAAATTCAAATGGCAGACAGACTTGTTAAGCCAGTGAGGAGGCTACAATAGGGTTCATAGATAATGCCCAGTTGAACAAGATAAAGACAAGTGCTTCAGATAATATTAGACCTGCCAATCAGTAATAAATATTTTATATTATAGAATATTCTACATTGGAATTTTAGAGACAAAGTGTAAGGGTTAAGAGCACAGCCTCCAATGTCATACTGCCTGAATTCAAATGTCAGCTCTTCCACTTACTTTGTGTGACCCATGCCTCAGTTCTTCACCTGTAAAGTGGGGATAATAATAGTTTCTACATCAGTGGGAAGGATTAAACAAGCAAACACAGTTCTACAATCTGTTACCTGAATGTGTTTTGGGAGCTGGAATTTTTCAAATTTTATAAAAGTAATGGGTATTGGTGGTGGGGGGATATGTGTGTGTGGGTACACCTGGGGCAAACCCCTATGGAGTGTGAGTGTGTTCATGTGGTCATGGGGTATTGTCTTGGTGGATAGAGACCCACAGAATAACAGGAGGAATATTGAATTCCCATCCTGATGAGTCCTGCTACATTCTCGCATAGAGTGGTGAGAATCTCTAGAGTATATGGGCAGTGCCTAGCAAAGGAGGGAGAACCAATGTGCCAGGCCATTGATATTGATGCTTGTATTTATGAACCTTGTTCTTGTGAAATTGAAACCTAGCCTGGTAATATATATTGCCTAAGAGTTACCTCCTGAGAGCCTCCTTGTTGCTTAAATGTGGCCTCTCTCTAATCCAAACTCAACATATAAATTCATTGCCTTCCCCCCAATGTAGGACATGACTCCCAGGGATGAGCCTCCCTGGCACTGAGGGATTAATATCAAGTGCCAACTAATGATGCATTTGGAGAAAGACCTAGATCAAAGGGGGGGGGGAATATTAAATACAAATGAGTTTTAATGGCTAAGAGATTTCAAAGTGAGTCAGGAGGTCAATCCAGACGTTATCCTTATGCACGTCTTAGGAGGATCCTACTGCCACGTAAATAGTGCCTCAAATAGGGGTGCTTCTGGGGGCTCTAGAGACATCTGGACATTATAGACAGGGCAGACAACCCCAGGAAATCGGCACCCTCTCAGTGGGCCTTACCTTGGAATATATGGTAACCCATCCCCCCAGTGTATCAGACTTAGACTCATTTATAATTTTCCTACACATGGTTCTTCTATCACATTTATTTGAACCTGTAGTTAGCACTATACTTGTTAAATATATGTCCCAGAGACTTAAATCATCTGGCTGTTCATATGCTGGGTGAGCCCTGAAACTCAGCAGAGATGCAGCCAACACCTATTCTCCAGTTCATCAGACTCACCCAGGACAAGTAACAAAAGGATGATGGACAACGCCCAACCTAAAAAGCAGAGAGTATCTTCAACTGCAAGCAAGAGAGTTCCATCCATCTGCCCCCTCTCAATCAGAAGCAGAGTGGGTATCACCACCCCCACATCCTCAAGATAGAGGAACAAACAAACATGGGGTGGGGGGGGAGGCAACTATGGACTAAAGTAGACATTATTTTCCAAGTAATGGAAGAACTTTTAATAGTGATATAAAGACAGTGGTCACTAGAGGTTTTGAGGGGAGGGAGAGGGAATAATAGGTGTAAACCTGGGGCATTTTTGAGACATTGGAATAGTTCTGCATGATATGACAATGATGAATACCAGCCATTATACATTTTGTCAAAACCTATAAAATTGTGCAAAGTGTAAGCCATAATGTAAACTATATACCATGCTTAGTAGCAGTGCTTCAATATGTGTTCATCAATTTTAACAAATGTACCACACTAATGAAAGATTTTGTTAATGGGGGAAAGTATAGGAGGGGAAGGGGTGGGGCATATGGGAATTCCCTATATTTTTGATGTAACATGTATGTAATCTAAAGCTCCTTTAAAAATAAAGAAAAAAGTTTGTATGGAAAGAAAAAGTAATATGGCCCATATACCATACGTAATAAAACAGCATCATGGTTCTGGGTACCACCCCATAATTAAACACATTTCCTCTTTCTCTAGCAGAATCTATGCATAGTCACAGAAAGCTGGATAAATATAAACATCCTCCAGTTTTTCAGGTTTTGCAGCCCAAAAATTTTTTTGGTTTTCAGTTTTTTTGGTATGTCAGAACCATGGATAAAGGATTGTGGCTGTGTGTGTGTGTGTGTGTGTGTGTGTGTGTGTATAAAGAACTTAGAAAAATGCTTGGTACATATTAAGTGCTATATATGTTGGTTCTTATTACTGTTATTAACAATTAAAATACTATTTTAGTTGATGGGATGAGGAGGAGGTTTGTGTTCTAATTGAAAATTTCATTTATACTATTTGTTCAGGTATTCTTTATCTTTCTTAACCACATCCTGCTTTTAGAAACTGTATCCTCTTTGCTTGGCTTAGAATTGACCCCACAAGAATGTCCTGTTGCTGATGACACCTAAGAAGATCCTTTGGCCCCAAGTGGTTGGCTGTCTTCTAAGTTAACGTGGACTGAGGCCAATACATTTGTAAAGCTCAAATTGCAATTAAATTCTGGTGGTTTCCATTGTCACTGGAAAGTTCAGATTACTGTGTCATCTTCAATTTTGAAGACTATTAATAGTTTATATCTCTTTCTATTTTAATGTTTGGAAAATGTGTCAAAAATACAATTTAAAAATAATACATCAATACTTTTTATTTCTGAATGATTAGCTATTAACTAACCCATACCATCCTGCCCAGAGTAGTACTACATTCACCTTCCTAATTTTTCTTTAAGTGTATTTATACATTTAAGTATATTTATATATTAAAACCATTTAAAATAGAAAACATTAAATGAGGAAGAAAAACAAAACGAAACAAATTAAAAAAAGAAAAAAATTAAATGAGGAAGAATGACTTTAAGCTAGAAATAGCTAATGCTCTCAAATGAAAAGTGTGATAGATTAGGTCATATGATGTCCATTTGTTGTTAATGGAAAGGTGGAATATTTTCGTCTCTGGTTTATTAGTTATATTCCTTCTTTGATTAATACTATGGTTTGTGTCCTTTGTCCATTTATCTATTAGGTCTCTTAGAGTATTCTTACTGATTTATATAAACTATTTTATTTTTTTTGATTTAAAAAGTAATAGTTCAGTCATTTTCTACATTTTTTTCTTTAATCTTCCTGCCTCATCATTTTAAGTAAATAGAATTTTAAAAAGACTATTTTTGTGGTCCCTCTTTCAAACTTTTGGTTGTTTCCTTAAGATGAATTCCTAGATGTAGAAATGTTAGATAAAGGGTGTGAATTTGATGAAGTTTGAGTTATAATGCCAAATTACGAATGTCTGTGTGGGCGTTCTGCAGAAGGAAAAGAAAAAAAATGTATACAGGACTTATTTCTCTTAGAATAATGCTTAACATTCAAATTGCATTCACATAATGGGATTTATTTTTATTGTGGGTAAAAATCAAATTTTTCACAATACATACAAATATTTGTAAAATGATATATAAATACATATGCATATATGTGCATTTGTTTACACAAATGTTATTTTATATATATATATGTATTTTTAAAGGTGCTAATATTACCTAAATATTACTCAGAAATTACAGGGATTCCCATGTTCCCCACCTCCCACACCTCCAACAACATCCCACACCACCATCCTTCATCCGTGTGACACAACACCCGCAATGGGTATACACATCCTGGGGCCTTGCCACCGAGCATGGACCACAGTTCACATCATAGACCACACTCTCTCCCACACAGTTCTGCATGGTATATGCTGATGGAAAATGGCCTACATCCGTCACCGCAACGCCACTCAGGACAACCCCCAAGTCCCAAAAAAGCCCCTATATTTCAACTGCCTCAAAAAGGTCCAGTGGCCACCGGCTCCACCTCACTGTTACAATTTCTTCCATTGCTTGAATCATAATATGTCTACAACAGAACACCACCAAGTCCACTGTAGTCCACAGCTCCTCCCCCAATCCTGAGAGGACTAGGATGGTGATGTCCACTCCACCTCCAAGTGAGAGAGGGCTTATATCCCATGGATACGGTGGATGGGTTTATCCTGCCTGCAGCTGCAGGCCCTCTCCATTCCCTGGGATGGCCGTTGCCCATCGTCGTCTCCTTGCCAGGCCACTTGGATGAGTCCATTGAGCTGTAGGGTAGGAGTTGCAGCTCCACCGAGATTCCAGGCACAGCTGGCACATAGGTAGGCCAGAGGCTTCAGTCTCTGGAAGTACACCTAACAA
>JAQZBX010052135.1:0-19274 GCA_029593785.1 Cabassous unicinctus
GTTTGTGCTGCTGTGTCCATTCGCTGCGTGTCTTCTCTGTGTCTGCTTATCTCCCCCTTGCTGTGAGGTCTTGCCGCATCAGCCCACGGCGCCGCGTGAGCCGGCCTGCCCTCACAAGGAGGCGACGGGAAGCGAACCCGGGGCCTCTCATATGGTGAACGGGTGCTCTATCCATTGCGCCACACCCGCTTCCTGCCGTGAGGTTGCTGCATCAGCCCACCGCACCGCTCAGGCCCGCTTCCCTGTAGTAATACTTTTAGAGGAATATGCCTAGCCCATAAACCAACACCTTCCTTGCCTCTCCCTGCAAGTCTACTATATTAGTTTCCCAGCTGCTAAAACAAATACCATACAATGGGTTGGCTTAACACCAGGAATTTATTGGCTCACAGTTTCGGAGGCTAGAAGGCTAACTTCCTCCCAGCATCAATTTCTCCTGGCTATCCAGCAATCTTTGGGGTTCCTTGGCTTTTCCATCACATGTAATTCATGTGGAAGTGTCTTCTCCTTTCTCTTTCAGGTTCTGTTGACTTCCAGCTTCTTGCTTCTCCTGCGGCTTCCTCTTCTGTGTCTAATTTCCTTTGCTTATAAAGACTTCAGCCTTATTGGATTAAGGCCCATCCTCATTTGGTTTGGCCACTCCTTATCTAATAACATATTCACAGGTCCTATTTACAAATGGGTTCATACGCACAGGACCAGGGGCTGGGACCCGAACATGTTTTTTTTTTGTGAACTTGATTCAGTCCCCAACAGTCTGCCCTGAACCTCAAGAAGGCAGGATCTTCCCACATGCAAAATACATTAATTCTATCGCAATATCCTTAAGTCTTTCAGTAACAATTCTAAATACAAAATCTCATAAAAATCAGTTATGGGTGTTGTCCATCCTGGGGCAAAATTTTTGTACCTGATGGATCTGTGAAACCTAGAAAATAAGTTATCTGCTTCCAATAAACATTGAACAAGCATATGATAGACATTTCCATTCCAGAGGGAGAAACTGGAAAGAAAACGTGGGTCACCAGTTCCAAACAAGTCTGAAACCTAGCAGAGCAAACTCTGTTAGATTCCAAGGTCTGAGAGTCATCTTTGTTTTGTCCTCTGGACCTCATGAAGCAGCAGCCCCACTACTTCTAAGTACTTGCACAGTGGCCAAGCTCTCCCAGATTGCTGGGGTGAAGGCCCCATGACTATGAGCACTGGAATAGCGGCCAGGTTCTCCATGAATGCTGGGGCACAGTTCCACCATCTCTGAGCATTGGGGTGGTGGCACATTCGTGAACAATGGGACACAAGGAACAGCCATCCTCTCCAAGTGAAGGTGGACCTGCCCTTCCCATGCACATGGGAGATGTCTTTGGTCCAGACCTCAGCTTCTGGTTCTGTCCATGAAGTCATTCTTCCTTCAATTTGTTCCTTCTCTGTCTGTTTCAGTCCTGGCTGAAATTTGCTCATACAAATTTTGCAAAAACCTTGTCAGCTTTGTGTGCGGTTCAAGTGAATCCAAACTATCAGACAATAGAACTTTTCACAGATCCTTTCTAGATAACTGCATTTCCAATCTGACTTCCTCTGGCATGCCTGATGGATCCATATTCAGACACCTCCTCTTTAGCAAAGGATTGTTCAGTTGAACCCTCATATGGGACCCTGTTCTCTGGAGACTCACTTCCCGAAGCTCAAGGAGGTTCTGATAGAGCTGCATCTGGCCCTAGTCTCAGAGCACAGTATCGGAATAGGCCAAGAGTTTTCTAAATTATTAATTACTGATTTCCTTGTGCTTAACAATTCACTCCTCAATTTATCTCTTTCCTCTCTCATTTCACTATGAGCTGCAAGGAGAAACCAGGATGCTCCTTCCACAATTATCTTGGAAATCTCTCCTAAATATCCAAGTTTATCACTTTTAAGTTCTGCCTTCCATCCAACATCAGGACTCAATTTTGTCAAGTTCTCTGCTGCTTTATGACAAGAATCACCTTTCCTCCAATTCCCAATAACACATTCATCATTTCCTTCAAAGCCCCCTTGGAAGTACCTTTACTATTCATATTTCTATCAACAGTCTCTTCAAAGCTGTCTAGGTTTTTCTATCAAGCACCCCACAATTCTTCCAGCTCTAAAGCCATTTCTACATTTTTAGGTATTTGCAATAACTGTACCCCACTTTTCATGACCAAATACTGTTTTAATTTCTTGGCTGCTGAAGCAAATATCAGGCAATAGGTTGGCTTAAACAATGGAAATTTATTGGCTTACAGTTTTGAGGCTAGGAGAAATTCAAAATCGAGGTATCAGCAAAGCGATCATTTCTTCCCAAAGAGTGTGGAATTTCAGGGCTGGCTGCTGGCAATCCTTGGTCCTTGGCTTTTCTGTCACATGGCAATGCACATGGCAGCCTCTCCTCCTTTCTTTTCTGGGTTCTGTTAACTTTCAGCTCCTGGTTTCCCCTGTGGCTTCTCTCTCCTGTCCAGTTTGTTTTCTTCTAAGGACTTCAGCCATATTGGGTCAAGGCCCATCCTCTTTCAGTTTGGTCACACCTTAACTAATAATATCTTCAGGGATTCTATTTACAAATGGATTCACAGCTCCAGGTCTAGGGGTTGGGACTTGAACATGCCTTCTGTGGGGAACAAGATTCGGTCCTCAACAATAATCTAGCATGATGAACTCTGAATCCATGGGAGAACATGTCCTACCTTTAAATTTTTTAGATTTGGTCAGTCATGGAGAGGACAGTGATAATTTCAAACAATATCCTTTTCAATGAACTATGTAATGTTGACAAAAATTTTTAATCCATGTGGTGGTTTGGAATTGTGTGTACCCCAGAAAATCATGTTCTTATAGCTAATCCATTCCTATAGGCATAAACCTATTGTAAGTAGGTTTCCATGAGGTTACTTTAGTTAAGGCATGGCCCAGGGAGGGTCTTAATCTTATTACTGGAGTTCTTTATAAACAGGATGAATACAAGAAGAGAAAGCCACCAAAGCAAGAAGCTGAAAGCAATGAAACCTGGAAGAGAAGGGAGAGACCAGCAGATATTGCCATGTGCCTTGCCATGTGGCAGAGGCCCAAGGATCACTGGTAGCCAGTCTTTGGGAAGAAAGCATTGCCTTGAGAATGCTTTGATTTGGACAATCTCACAGCCTCAAAACTGTAAGCATAGAAGCTAATAAATTCCCATTGTTAAAGCCAGCACATTTAATGGCATCTGCTTTCAGCAGCCTAGCAAACTTAAACAATCTATAAGCCAAAGAAGGACAAATTAACTCAGGATAGAAAAGATGGCTCTTAACTGTCCTCTATCACCATTTAGCTAAGTGGGCAATTATATTTCAATTTAGCACAAGGGATTAGTTTCTAACGCAGAATATTCTGACAGTGCAATAATAGAAAAAATGGGTTTTCTTTTCTACAAACAGACAGCATTTTTCCCCCTGTGAATATCACTGGAATTTGAATTGAGACCTAGATTCAAGAATCTACTCTGCTAACTTATTAGATGGGCAGATCATTTAAGGTTCCTTCATGCCTCAGTTCCCTCATTTAAAAATTGAGAAAATTTCAAAACTACCAAAAATTAGAGCTCTATGTTTAAAAAATTCAAAATATTGGACATCTACAAAATTCTGGATAGCAAGTTAATAAGTGCTAATTTGCATCTAAGATGATGTTCAGCCAGTTTCTTCCAATTGAAAACTGAACTAAATTCATGGTTTTGGTTTTGAGCTCATTTTAAATAATTTCCTTAGAGACCTTTCATATTGTTGCTCATGAAAATCTGATTAGGTACATTGATTACAGTACCACTGGGAAAAGTGAAATGAATTCTAGTTAAGATTTCCAAGGCTAGTTTATGGGTGTTCTAATAAACTTGAGTATTTCTAACACCATAATGTTAAACAATATTTTGAAATTAGGCTTACCTAACACTGATCCATAAGATGATTTTGGAAACATTAATTGACCGTAGACCTTACCGTGTTCCTGTTGTGCAGATTGTAGGATAGTATGTGAAGTTCAGGCATGTTGGTTGTGGATTGGATAAAAATAAGACTAGCAGATTAAATGTATTATTTCTTTAACATATTGTAGACCTTTGACATTTATGAGGAATATGTCCTAAAATCTTCCTGACTCCCCAAAATCTGAATAGCACTCTAAAATAAAATTGCTTTGTTGATAAAATGGCCATAAAATTGCCTCCTTCTAAGGTATTAAATGAGATAGTAAATTAGATAAGAACAACAGAGCTACATTGAGATGCAGATGCTGGGTGGTCAGCTGACTAACCTGACTAATTTAGCTACTCAGTTACAAGCTCCAGTTTCATGGACAATCACATTCACGCTTCAGCAAAATGGCATATCACTACCTGTCACCAGATCCTCCGGGGTCGTTCACAAATATATTCAGCCCAAATATTAAATCTACAGAGTTCAACTTCTATTAAAATCCTGCTACCTGGAAGCATTATTAAAATTTTCATACATTACTGTTCCACTTGAAAGATAAGTAATTGAAACGTGAGATCACAGTCATTTTGAAAGCAGTTTGAAACCAATGAATTAAGGCAAGTTTTGAAAAAGCTAAAATTCACTCTTTTGGTCTTTATGGATTCAACATGCATTTTAAAAATAAGTTTTTCTAAAGGACTTCTAAATAGATGGAAGCTCTTTCTCCTTAGAGAGCTAATAGATGTATTAATCTAAGAGAATCGACATTCATGATATTTATGAGAGAATTCTTCTTATCCTAAAAGATGAGTGACCAGTTTGCCTCTTTGGTCTGTAGGAAAAAATACAGTCATCCTACTCTATTTATGGTGCCAGGGACAGCAGTCTTCATCTGAGGTCACTTCAAAACTAAGGAACATTGAAGGAGTTAAGGTACAGTGTCCTCTATGCTGGCGGGTGTGTGTGTTTTTCATTTCCTCCTCTGAATATTTTTTTATGGCCTTTCTTATTGTAAGTCTCATGCTGTTAGTTGGTGGCATATTTTATTCAAATAGTAAAAATGAATGGAAAGATGCCAAAAATGAATCTCCTCAGACTTATGACAAAACCTTTTTTCCTTCAGAGAGAGAATTGCATTCTTCAGTGGCATGGCTCCCCACACAAGTCAGGGGTGGCGGTGATTCCAACCCAAATGAATCCGAGCTGAGCAAGATTCTCTCAAGGATCTTCTGACTCGCTGGACTGTGCCCAGACCAACCTCTCATCTGTCATATATCCTCAGAGCCCCAGCCAAATGTGTGCTCCAGAATGAGGAATTTTGCATTGAGATTGCCAGAGCTCCACAGGAAGAATGAGGTTACATTGCATTGCTTAATTTGGCTGCTGTAAAGTTTCCTATTTATTTTTCAAGGTCTTGTTCAAATCCATGAAGACTTTCTTTATTATCTACCCCAGAGTGACATTTCCATCTTTTCAATTCCCAGTAGACTTAAAATGAATGGAATAATCAAAGGAATATTGCCATACCACATAGTTCTCCTTTTAGATTTTATTATCCAACTGTATTATAAATCTACTTAGTGTAGAGGCTGTCTCATACTTCTACTTGTACAATTCAAAATGCCAAGTCTTGATTCATAATAGAGCTCAGTAATTATTTGGTTGATTCATTTCCTCTTTCTGTCCCTAGTTTTTGTTCTCAGTGGGTTATTTTTCTGTCGATTTTGCTATCTTAGAGAGTTAAAATTCAGCTGTGATTTCTGATAATTGAGATTATTTTTATAACTTGATAATTATTATACTTCATAATTGGTATAGTAGGTGTGGCACATAATTCCCCATTTACAGAACAAACAGCAGTGAAAAATAGTTGCTCTTATACTGATTTTTTCCTACTGTTATTGATAATTGAATAATCCTTCTGTTATATTCTTTTTTTTTTTTTTTTTGCTTTTTGAATAATTTGTTTTTTAATATTTTAGGATAGTGCCATTGGGCCAGTCTGGCATTCAGAGCATCTTTTTTTGTTTTGGTTTTTGTTTTTTCTTTATTTTAAAAGAAGCTTTTGATTACATAAATGTTACATAGAAAATATAGGGGATTATACTGGTTTTAAAGAGGAAATTTGACAACTTCCAGTAGTTGACAGTTCTCATTATTCATTACAGGTTTTCACAAGATATGGTGGAATATATTTGAAAAGTATTAAACAAGAAGTGGCTTAGTGTTTGAGTTAATTTCCATGAACACTATGTTATTAGGCTGATGAACAGAAAAGGAAATTAGGCTCGACAGAAGGGAGTTTCTAGGTTTATTTGACTGGGCAACAGTTTTGACAATTGGCACTAGATACTGGAACCATCCTTTGGCACCCAATGTAATCATTTCGAGGCCAAGAAATATGTTTACATTTTTCCTTATGTAGTTGCTTTTTTCTACTATTGGTAAATGAAGATGGTGCTAGACTTCACTTTTTCCCTCTAACTGTTCATCTCATAGCGTCCCTGGAACTGAGCTTTCCAGGGCCTTTGTAAAAATATACAGTTTTCCCCTTTTTGCTTTCTAAGAGAAATATTATATGTTTGTTTTGTTTTGAAAGTGATTGACTATATGCAGATGGCACTAAAATCTATATGCTATTGATTTAAAGATTCGTCACTGCCCACTCAAACTGAAGCTAATTGGGGAAATTATTTCCAAATTCAGAGTTAAAACTTACCGTATTAAACAATAAAGAAAATATCATCAAGGAGTTACTGCTTAAAAGCATTTTGATCATGATAACAATTTGGAAACCTTTTTTAAAATGAAGCCACCCATACAGCGAATGGACACAGAGCGGGGGTGGGTGGGGTGGGGTGGGGGGGTGGGGAGAGGCAAATAAATAAATCTTAAAAAAAAAACCCACAAAACCACCAAGCCACCATGCTAATAAGAGTAGATATGAGTAGATATGAGGTTTAATTTCCATCAAGAGTTAAGAGGCTTCTCTGTCCACAACTAATCCATAGGCATCATGGATAGCACATATAAGTAGCACAGAGAATATGAAATAGATCATTTTGACCATGACCATGGCCAGTTAGATATTTCTGCCCTTGACAAACATGCTAATTTATTTTATTATTATTTTTACCAGCTTTATTGAGATATAGTTCACATACAAGTTATCCATTTAAAGCATGCAATCCAATGGTTTATAGTATATCCATAGATCAATAAAAACCTCCACTGTAGTCAAATTTAGAGTATTTTCATCCCTTAAAAAGAAATCTTTTAGCTAACACCCCCCGCCCCCATTCTCCACCTTTGGCCCCCACCTCTGCCCTAAGCAACCATTGATCTACTTTATATGTCACTGGATTTCCCTATTCTGAACTTTCATACAAATGGAATACGTGGTCTCTTGTGACTAGCTTATTTCATTTAGCATATTGTCTATAAGGTTCATTCATGTAGCATATATCAGTAATTTATTCTTCTTTATGGTGGAAAAATATTCCATTGTATGGCTATACCACATTTTGTTTATCCATTCATCTGTTGATGGACATGTGGGTTGTTTCCACCATTGGGCTCTTAAGAAAAATGCTGCCATATATATTTGTGTGTAAGTTTCTGTGTGGACATATGTTTTCATTTTTCTTGGGTGTATACCTAGAAATGGAATTGCTGTGTCATAGAAGAATTCTATGTTTACTCATTTGAGGAAGTGCCAAACTGTTTTCCAAAGTAGCTGTATCATTTTACATTCCCCCCAGGAGTGTATGAGGATTCGAATTTCTTGCCAGCACTTTTCATGTGCTTATTGTCCATTTGCATATCCTCCTCCTAGAAATGTCTAATCATATCCTTTGCTCATTTTTAAAATCGGGTTTTTTGGCGTTTTTATTGTTGAGTTTTATGAATTCTTTATATATTCCTAATACAAATCCCTTATCAGATATATGATTTGCAGATATTTTCTCATAGTCTGTAGTTTGTGTTTTCACTTTTTGTGCTGGTTTGAATCTTTTATGGACCCCAGAAAATCATGTTCTTAAAGCAAACCCATTCCTGTGCCTTAAACCCGTTGAAGATGGGACCTTTTGATTAGATTACTTTTGCTGAAGGCCTTTGATTAGATTGTGGGACCTAGGGTGGATCTTAATCCTCTTACTGGAGTCCTTTATAAATGGAGGACTGAAAAGCTGTAGACATACAGAAAAAGCAGCAGAGACAAAGAAACCCTGAGAGGCTGAGACAGAGGCCCCAGAGGCCAGAGGCTAGAATCAGTGGAGCATGGAGGCATGGAAAAAGGCCCCAGAGAGGCTGAAAGAGACGAAACCCAGAGGAGAGGGGAGAGAGGAGCCACATTCCTGATCACCCACAGCTGAACTTGGGAAAAAGTAAGTCTGGAGGAGAAGACAGAGACCCAGACCAGAGAGCCACTCTTGTGTCTTGCCATGTGGCAGGAGTCCAGAATTGCCAGCAGCTGACCTTTGGTAAGACAATATCTCTGATGATGCCTGATTTGGACATTTCCACAGCCTCAGAACTGTAAGCTTTTAACCTAATAAATTCACATGGTAAATGCCAACCCATTTCTGGTATATTGCTCCCGGGAGCTTTTAGCAAACTAAAACGCTTTATGGCATCCGTTGAAGCACAAACTTTTTAAATTTTAAAAAATTTATCTATGTTATCTTTTGTTACTTGTGCTTTTGGAATCATATTAAGAATCCTTTGCCAAATCTGAGGTCATGAAGTTTTACCTCTATGGTTTTTTTTTGAAGATTTTTATAGTTTTTGTTCTTATGCTTAGGTCTTTATTCCATTTTGAGTTAATTTTTCTCACATGGTGTGAGTTGCAGTTCCAATTTTCTTTTTTTGCATGTGGCTATCCAGTTGTCCTGGTAACATCTGTTAGAAATACTATGCTTTTCCTATTGAATGCTCATAGCACACTTGTTGAAAATCAGTTGACCATAGGTTTGGTTTATTTATCTGGACTATCAATTCTATTCCATTGATCTATATGTCTGTAGTAACTTTTGAAATTGAAAAGTGAGAGTTCTCTTACTTTAGTCTTCATTTTCAGGATTGTTTTGGGGTCCCTTGCAACACCATAAGAATTTAAAAATAAGCCTGTCAATTTCTTGGACGAAATAAGCTGGGATTCTGGTAGGGATTGCATTAAATCTATAGTCAGCTTGGGACGTATTGTCATATTAACAATGCTAAATCTTTCGACCCATGAATATAGGATGTTCTTCTATTTATTTAGATCTTTAATTTCACATCAACAATGTTTTGTTGTTTTCAGAGTAGAGGTTTTCCACTTCTTTTGTTAAATTGATCCCTAAGTGATTTATTCTTTTGATGCTACTGTGAATGAAATTGTTTTCTTAATTTCATTTTCGTATTGTTCATTGCAAGTGTACAGAAATGCAGTTGATTTCTGTATGTTGATCTTGTTTCTTGCAACCTTGGTGAACTCATTTATTCCAATAGTTTTTCAGTGGATTTCTTAGGACTTTTCTATATTCCTGATCATGCCATTTGAGAACAGAGATTATTTTTTACGTCTTCTTTTCCATTATAGGCAACTTTTCTTTCTTTTTCTTGCCTAATTGCCCTGACTAGAACTTCTAGTACAATATTGAATAGAAGTGCTGGAAATGGACATCTTTGTCTTGTCCCTGATCTTATGAGGGAAGCATCCAATCTTTTACCAGTAAGTATGATACTAGCTTGGATTTTTCTTAAATGCCCTTTATCAGGTGTGAAAGTTCCTTTCTATTCCTAGTTTGATGAGTGTTTTTATCATGAAATGGTATTGGATTTGGTTAAATGCTTTTTCTGTGTCAATCAAGATGATCAAGTAAGTTTTGTTTTTTAGTTCCAATGATATGATATATACATTAATCGAGTTTTGGATCAACCTTGCATCTCTTGGATAAATCCCATTTAGTCATGGTGTGCAATTCTTTTTATATTTTGCTGGATTTGTTGTGCTAGTACTTTGTTGCTCCTGCCTACCAACTTTATGCTGTTATTGGCAATATAATGTATACATTGCGTTTTTATGTGTTATAGGCCCAACAATACAAAATATACGTACTGTTTTATAAAATTGCTTTTTTTTTGGAATGGCTTTTCATTTATTTAGATCTTATAAATACATTCAACAAAGCTTTTTTTAAAATATATTTTTTATTTATTTTTAAAAGATACTTAGATTACGATGTTACATAAAAAAACATAAGGAATTCCCATATGCCCCACTCCCCACACCTCCCACTTTTTCCCACATTAACAACTTCTTTCTTTAGTATGGTACATTGATTGCAATTGATGAACACATTTTGAAGCATTGCCACTAAGCATGGATTATAGTTTACATTGTAGTTTGCACTCTCTCTCACTCAATTCGTAGGTTATGGCAAGATATATAATGGCTTGTATCTGTCATTGCAATGTCACTCAGGTCAACCCCAAGTCCTGAAAATGCCCCCATATTGCACCTCTTTTTCCCTCTCCCTGACTACAGCATCTGCAGTAGCCACTGTCACCACATTGACATAATTTCTTCCATTGCTAGAGTCACAATAAGTCTATAGTAGAATACCAGTAAGTCTACTCCAGTCCATATTTTATTCCCCAATCCCGAGGAGTCTGGGATGGTGATGCCCACTCTGCCTCTAATTGAGAGGGGGCTTTGATCCCATATGGCTGATGGATGGGACTCTCTTGCTTTCAGTTGTAGACTCTCTCTGTTCCTTGGTGTGGTGGTTGTCTAGCCTCACCTCCTTGTTAGTTGTCCTGGGTGAGCCCAATGAACTGGGGAATAGGCATTGCAACTCCACTGAGGCTCAGGGCCCAGCTGGCACATGGACAGCACAGAGATTCAAGTCTCTTGGATGTACACCTACCAACTCCAGCATCAACTATAGGTTCAAATAAAAGGGACAGAAGAGGCATATGTAGAGAAGTCACATCTGAGTCCAACTCTGTCACACTTGGGAGCACAAACTCCAAAGTAGGGCCCACTGGCAAGGCACCAAACTCCAGAGCTATCTGCCATGACTGTAGGGCCTTGGTGTCTCCGGAGCCCTCAGGAGCCCCACTATTTGGGGTAGTAGCTACCTTGGCTGTCTATGAGATCCTGCTGAGATGTGCAAAAGCATCACCTCTCTGAAGACCTCCTGACTCACTTTGAAGTCTCTTAGCCATATACAGTCATTTTTCTTTACCTTTTCATCCTTTTATTCAAGGTCTTTTTCCAGTTGTATCACCAGCCGGTGCTTGGTAGTAATCCTTCGGTGCCAGGGAGGCTCATACCCGGGAGTCATGTCCCTTGCTGGGAGGAGGGTAATGCATGTATATGCTGAGTTTGGCTTAGAGAAAGGCCACATTTTAGCAACAAGGAGGCTTTCAGGAGGTAACTCTTAGGCACTCTACATCACTAGGCTAAGTTGCAAATTCAAGAGCAAAAGGCTCATAAGCGTAGTCATCAATATCAAGGACCCATCAATTGACCATCTTTCTTCACTAGTCATTGCCCCTGTACTTGGGGGATTGTTGCTGTTCCATTAGAGAATGTGGCAGAGCTCCCCAGGATGGGAATTCAATAATCTTTTGGTTGTTGTGCAATTCTCTACCCACTGAGGCAATGCCCCATGAACTACAATTGCTTTTATTTATTTATTTATTTGTTTGTTTGTTTATTTATTTTACCCATTTTAACCTCCCCCCTTCACCCCCCCCCATTTGCTGTTTTGTGTCCATTTGCTGGGCAATTCTCTGTATCTGTTTCCTGCCCTCTCTTCTCATCCTTCTCCTCCTGTCTTCACTAGGATTCGATCCTGGGGACCTCCGATGTGGGATAGAGGCATTCTGCCACCTGCACCACCTCAGTTCCTGTTTCCTTTGGTGTGTCTTGTCTTGGCTCTCCCCTGTATCTCTCTCCTGTTATGTCTTCATCTTGCTCGGCGGGGCCTGGCCACATGCACACCTTCTATATTTTTCTTTTATTTTACTGGGAGGTCCCAGGGATTGGCCCAGGTCCCTCCATATGGGAGACAGACACCCAACCATTTGAGCCACATCTACCCCCCCTACAATTGCTTTTTAAAATAATTTTTTTATTACAGAAGTTGCAGGTTTACAGAAAAATCATGATGAAAACAGAATTCTCATATACACCCCCTATTATTAACACTTTGCATTAGTGTGGTAACTTTGATAGATTTGATGAAAGATATTATTATAATTATACTAATATCTATAATGCATAGTTTACATTAGGGTTCACTGTGCTGTACAGTTGTATGTTTTTCCCTAACTTTTTATTCTTGAGACATATATAACCTAATATTTCCTCTTTTAACCATATTTAAATATATCATTTGAATGGTGTTAATTACATTCACAATGTTGTGCTACCATTGTCACCATCCATTATCCAAATTTTTCTATCACCCCAAACAGAAACTCTTTATCAATTAAGCATTAACTCCCCTTCACCTTCCCCAACCCTGAGCCCTGGTAACCTGTTTAGAACTCTATGAGTATGTTTATTCTAATTATTTCATATCAGTGAGATGATACAATAGTTATCCTTTTATATCTGGCTTATTTCACTCAATATGATATCTTCAAGGTTAAACCATGTTGCATTCTATTGTATGTATATGCAACATTTTGTTATCCATTCCTCTTTGATGGACAGTTGGGTTGCTTCCATATTTTGGCAATTGTGAACAATGCTGTGATGAACATCAGTGTGAAAATACCAATTCAAGTCCCTACTTTCATTTCTTTGGGTAGATACCTAAAAGTGAGATTCTCAAGACATATGGTAATTCTATATTTAACTTTATGAGGAACTGCCAAACTGTTTTTCAAAGTGGCTATACCATTTTACATTTCCACCAACAAAAAATGAGTGTTCCTATTTCTCCACAGCCTGGTCAATACTTGCTATTTTCTGTTTTGTTTTGTTTTTTTTCTCATTCATAGGAGCCATTCTAGTGGGTATGAGATGGCATATTTTGTGATTTCAATTTACATTTCCCTAATGTTGAGCATATTTTCATGTGCTTTTTGGACATTTGTATATCTTCTTTGGGCAAATGTATATTCAAGTCTTTTACCCATATTTTAAATGGGTTGTCTTCTTATTGCTGAGTTGTAGAGTTTTTTATTTATTCTGAATATTAAGCCTTTATCAGATATGTGGCTTCAAATATTTTCTCCCATTCTGTAGGTTGTATTTGTCTTTCATGATGAAGTCCTTTGATGCACAAAATTTTTAACTTTGATGAAGTCCCATTTATCTATTTTTCTTTTGTTTCTCCTGCATTTGGTGTAAAGTCTAAGAAACCATTGTCTAACAAAAGGTCCTGAAACTGCTTCCCTATGTTTTCTTCTAGGAGGTTTGTAGTTTTGGTTCTTATGTTTAGGTCTTTGATCCATTTTGAGTTAATTTTTGTATATGGTGTGAGAAGGGGTCCACCTTCATTCTTTTGCATTTGGATATCCAGTTTTTTCAGCACCATTGTTGAAAAGACTATTCTTTCCCCATTGAGTGGACTTGGCATCCTTGTCAAAAATCAATTGGCCGTACAGGTAATGGTTTATGTCTGAACTCTCAATTTGATTCCATTGGTCTATATGTCTGTTCTCGTGCCAGTAATACTATGCTATTTTGATTACTGTAGCTTGTAATACATTTTAAAACCAGAAACTGTGAGTACCCCAAGTTTGTTCTTCCAGGTGGTTGACTATTTGACACCCTTTATCCTTCCATATATGTTTGATGATTGCCTTTTCCAGTTCTGCAAAGAAAGCTGTCTGAATTTTGTTTAGAATTGTGTGAATCTATAAATCACTTTGGATAGAATTGACATTTTCATAATATTTAGTCTTCCAATCCCTTTATTTAGGTCTTCTTTGGTTTCTTTTAGCAATGTTATCTAGTTTTCCAGATAAAAGTGGTAAATTTCCTGGTAAATTTTAGATTTACTCCTAGATATTTGATTCTTTTAGTTGCTATTGTAAATAGAATTTTTAAAAATTTCCTCTTCAGATTGTTCATTACTAGTGCATAGAATCACTATTGTTTTTTTGTGCGTTGATATTCCACCCAGCCACTTTGCTGAATTTGTCTATTAGCTTTAGTAGTTTTGTTGTGGGCTTCAGTACTTTCTATATATAGGATTCATGTCATCTATAAATAAGAAACATTTTGCTTTATTTCTTTTCTTGCTTAATTGCTCTGGCTAGACTTCCAGTACAATGTTGAATAACAATGGTGACAGTGAGCATCCTTGTTTTTGTTCCTGATCTTAGAGGGAAAGCTTTCAGTCTTTCACTATTGAGAATAATTTCAACTGTGGGTTTTTCATATATGCCCTTTGTCATGTTGAGGAAATTTCCTTCTATTTTTAATTTTCTAAGTGTTTTTATCAAGAAAGGATGCTGGATTTTGTCAAATGTCTTTTCTGTGTCAATTGAGATGATCATATGTTTCATTTCTCTTTGTTCTGTTAATGTGGTATATTAAACTGATTTTCTTATGTTGAACCATACTCGCAGACCTGGGGTAAATCTCACTTGATCATGGTATATAATTATTTTAATGTGTACTTAGATTCAGTTTTATAAAATTCTATTGAGGACTTTTGCATTTATATTCATAAGGGATATTGGTCTGTAATTTTCTTTTTCATGGTTTCTTTATCTTGCTTTAGTATTAGTACATGGTTGGCTTCATAGAACAAGTTCCCTCCTCTTCAATTTTTTGGAAAAGTTTGAGCTGTATCAATATTAATTCTTTTTGGAATCTTTGGTAAAATTCACCATTGAAAATATCTGGCACTTTTTTGGGGAGGTTTTTGATTATTGATTCAATATCTTTACTTATTATTGGTCTTTGCTCTCTTTCTTCTTTAGCCAGTGTAGATAGTTTGTGTGTTTCTAGGAATTTGTCCAATTCATCTAGGATACCTAATTTGTTGGCATACAGTTGTTCATAATATCTTTTTATGTCTGTGGCACCAATAGTATTGCACCCTTTTCATTTCTAGTTATTTTTGTCCTCTCTCTTTTTTCCTTTGTCAGTCTAGCTAAGTGTTTTTCGAGTTTATTGATCTTTTCAAAAAACCAACTTTTGATTTGGTCGACTATCTCTATTATTTTAAAATTCTCTATTTCGATTATCTCCACTCTTGTCGTTGTTATTTCCTCCCTTCTGGTCACTTTGGGCTCAGTTTGCTCTTCTTTTTCTAGATCCTCAGGTGTAAGTTTAGGGCTCTAATTTGAAACTGTTCTTCTTTTTTAATACATGCATTTAGAGCTATAGATTTCTCTCCCAGAACTGCCTTTTCTGCATACCATAAGTTTTGGTGTATTGTGTTTTGATTTTCATTTGCTTCAAGATATTTTCTAATTTCCCTTTATGATTTCTTCTTTGACACATTTTTATTTTAAAACAAATTACCTTTGTTAAGTTACCACTTCAGTCCTTACATTGATTTGTTAAAAAAAAAATTTTTTTTTAAATACCAAGGTGAGTACACACAATAAATAGAAAATAGGGATGCATAGTGCTGGAGATGTATCAACCATCTTCATCTGTCAAGGACAGTTTGACGCACAATTAGCATTGTTGAAAAAGCAGCCAAAGTACCTGGGAGAGGGTTGCAAACTACTAGAAAAGTAGCTTAAAGCTCTCAACCACTCGCCAAAATCCATTCACTGTGTATCTGGAAGCTAACTAGCACTGAATTCTCTACTACCATCCATAAGAACAATTAAAAGCAAGTATTTTTAGGTTTTAAAATATCTGATGATTACTCAAATATACTAAGCCACAAGGCAGGCCCTGTAACAATAAGTTACACAGAATCTGAATTTAATAATATAAATGTGACATGGTTAATATAATACATACTGCATGAGTATCTAAACTAAGCTCTTTCAAGTAAAGTGATAATTAAAAGGTTTAAACTTAGTTTCAATTTCCATTGTCAGTCAGTATTCTAGCAACAGTAATGACATCCTATTATAAATGCAGAATATTGATGTACACATTACTTTGAATTATACTTGATTGAAGAAAATTCTATGTACATGTGGTTCTATATTTCATGTGCAAATTTTTAATGGTGCAGGTTTTAAATTACAGCTGGGGGGAAGCGGGTGTGGCTCAGTGGATAGAGCCCCCGTTTACCATATGGGAGGCCCGGGTTCGCATCCCGAGGCCTCCTTGTGAGGGCACGCCAGCCTGAGCGGTGCTGTGGGCTGATGCAGCAACCTCACGGCAGGAAGCGGGTGTGGCGCAATGAATAGAGCCCCCGTTTACCATATGAGAGGCCCCGGGTTCGCTTCCGGGCGCCTCCTTGTGAGGGCAGGCCGGCTCACGCGGCGCCGTGGGCTGATGCGGCAAGACCTCACAGCAAGGGGAGATAGGCAGACACAGAGAAGACACGCAGCGAATGGACACAGCAACACAAGCGGCAAGGGGGGGATAAATAAATAAAATAAATAAATCTTTAAAAAAATAAAATAAAATAAATTACAGCTGGGTTTAACAAATACTTTCTAACTTCTAAAAGTTAGTGATGAAAGCCTTTTATCAATGTGAACAAACTTAGTTATAAGTGGGTAACACTAGTTCTTCTTGCCCCTCTATGTGTGATGAATACATGTGATGAACTTCATGTAGCATTAATTCCTGAGGTATATTTATTTCTCGTCCATACAGCTTACATGCTCTTCTTTCAAAGGCAGCTACCATCTGTTTTACAACTTCATCAAAAAACAGTGTGGCAAACTGAGAGTGTAGAAGTGAGCGAAATTCAAAAGAAATTGAAAGTCCATTATATAATTTCCACATATTGCCAAATTTTTCAGTTCTCTGTCTGTTATTGATTTCTAGCTTCATTTTGTTGTCGTCAGATAAGATACATTGTATCATTTCAGTATTTTTGAATTAACTCCGAGATTTAGTCCCTGAGATGTGGGTTCCTTACATTTGTATCCAGCCCTAGTGATGTGACAAAGATTTCCTTGAATTTCAGGAACTAATAAAAACAAACAAACCAATGCAAAAAAACAGCTTTCACAGTCTTTGCAAATTGGCTCTATGTTCAGGGTTTAGCCCTCCTATGAAGAAGATTCTTTTCTGGGTGCATCTTGTCCTGGGCCAGTGTTTGCTTGTAGCCTTAGGAATTCTCCTTTTTACAGAAATTTAAATACTCCTTTTACTCCCTATGAAATAGACTTTCTCCCCCTCCCAGTTGCCCTATTGTATGACTTATAGCAGGTAATCTTTTGTCCCAGGCTTCTTTGACTTAATTGTTTTTTTAAATACTGCTTTAGCTGTCTGCAAGCTGCTTCTGCCTGCAGGGCAAGTTCTGAGAGGTTGAGCCAGAGAGGAGTTTCCTGGTTCCACTTGCAGGATGCTCCTGATAGACAGGCACAGGCATACAGGCACCACAGTATGTGCATAGTGGTTACTCTGCTCCCTCTGGAACAGAGCAAGGGACCCAAAGTGGTAGCACAGGCTGGCTCCACACCACACTGGGGACTGGATGGAGGAGGGTTTTATTTTTGTGTTGTTTTTTTTTTTGCACCCCCCAGGACACATCCAGCTCTTTTAATATAGAGATGCCACCACACATTGTGCTTCCAATGCAGCATTACATTTATATGCCCCTCAAACATTTACTTCAACTACAAATATTCAATTTCAGCAGCAGGCTGAAAGCTGATGTCACCGCGTGGCCCTGTTGCTGTGTGGTCCCGTCACTGGCCCTGAGCCCTCTCCGCAGGCTGGACCTCTGTCTGGCAGCTCTCGTGGGCCAGAAGCCACTCCTTCACGCCTGGTCCTCTGGAGTAGCTGCCTGCACCACTGCTGCAGACCACGCTGTGACATGGGTTGAGGATGGGCACCACAAGCTTGTCTTAACCTTTTTAAAAGCTCCATTTTCTTGAACTGGCATTTGCCCAGGTACTGCACCCATTTAACTATTTTCCAGAGTTCTGAGGAAGATGGCATTGTCAGTTTTTACTAGTGGTTCAAAGATTCTATGGGGCAACAGCTTGTACCCTGGAACATCATACACCACCATCTTGGTCGACTGGAAATCAGTACAAGTTTTATGTATTATTCATTTGATATATATTTAAACCAACAATTAAAAAAGTTATTATTGTCTACTGTGTGGTAGGTCCCATGCTAAATGCTAGAAATACAAAGGTGAACAAGAAAACTGTTCAAAGTTTCAAGGAGCTAATAATTTAGTGGAAGAGATGGCATTTATGCAACTAATCATTATATAATTTTATTAGTATTGCAAAAGAAGTCTAACATCCTACAGTAATATAGAGGAAAAAGCAGATAAAAGGGATGATTTACAGAAAACTATAGGCTTGCAGGAATGGAATGATGAAGGCATTTTTCAGGAATCAGCTTTTGAGCACCATTTCTTCCTTAATATCTTCCCTAAGCCTCCAGAGTAGTTTTGATGCTCTTTGAATATATCTCCATGGTAGCACTTATTATACTGAAATAAACTCTACTGTTTCTCCTTCTACACTGTAAGTTCCTTGAAAACAAAGACAATGTCTTATTTTTGAATCCCTAGTACCTAGAGCCCAATGCATAATAGTTGCTCAATAAATGTCTTCTGAAGTGAATAACAATAACAATAACAACAACAAAACACGGAGTATTTGGAAACTAGCAAGTGGTTTTGTGTTGCCAGAATGTATCAGGCATACCAGAGAGCAATGAAGTAACTGGATATAAGTCTGGAAAACAGTCTAAGACAAAGCTGTGAACAGCCAGATTAACTAGACTATAGGATATACCAAATATTTTCAGTCATTCTTTTCTATGTATATTTCTTGTCTCACCAGGTAGAATGCTCTTTAGGAACAGGGATTTTATCTTAATGCCACAATATTTACTTCAGTGGCAGACAGTTCTTTGTACATTATAGGGTGTGCATCACATCAAAAGAGTTTATTAAATCAATTCATCAAATAAGAAAATCCATTTAAAAGTGCTTTTTAAAAGTGCATTTAAAAGACTTTTTGACTGATAGCAATGCTTTTTGACTGATAGCAAGCAGTGACTATACACTGCACTCAGAATGACATTGGAGGCATTCTTTTAATCCATTATTTTCCCTTGAACTGAACCTGTTTCCATTTGGAAAACATAGAAGTATAAACGAACTTAAAATATTGAAATACTTACTTGTATGTGAGTCATTTTGAACTCTCCACTTATAAAAAAAAAAAAACCTATCAAAT
>JAQZBX010052136.1:0-19203 GCA_029593785.1 Cabassous unicinctus
AAAAAAAAAAAGGAAAAGGAAATAGGAAAAAAAGAGAAAAAAGACCTCTGGCTAAAATCCTTCAGCTTTCCCAATAGCTCCCTCCACTCCCCACTACCCTAAGCAGGCTGGACACAGGCCCACCTGTGGGAATCACTCCTCAGCAGCTCCCCTTTCTGCAGAGCCAGCTGTCTGGCTCTCCCTCACCCAAGGCTAGCAGAGCAGTTTCCCTCTCCTCCTGTTTCAGCTGGAATGCTTCCTTCTTCTCCAGGGCCAGCTGGGTGGCTTCCCTTTTCCCCAGTGCCCAGGTGGTACTCCCTCTCTCCAGGTACCATCTCCTGTCACCCCTGTGACAGCCTAGCTTCCCTTAAAGGCAGGCAAGCCTGCCTGCCTTTCCAGAGTTTCTAGAGGAAGTATGAAGCCTGCCTTTCCCTACACTGCCATATTGGATCTCCTCTGAGAGATCCAATATGGCAATTTTTAACCAAGTTCATCTTACAATGCTATCATTTTTCAATAAAATATTCGTATAAAACAACAAGAAGAAGAAAACTACTTTTTGAAGAATTTGAGGGATCCTGAATTAAAGAGGATAGAAATAAAGAAAGCTTTTATTCTTAAGATCAGTAGGTGTTGTAACTCTGCTGATATTCAGGACTCAACTGGCACATGGATGAACCAAAGATTTACATCTCTGGGACATATGTTTATCAAATATAGTGTTAATTATAGGTTCAAATAAAAGGGGCAGAAAAGCCATGTGGAGAGAATCTATAAATGCATCTAACTTTGTTACACTGGGGAGCATAAAGTCAAAAGTAAGGCCCACTGACAGGGTGCTGAATTCCCAAGCTGTCTGCCCTGCTTATAGTTTCTGGGTATCTCTAGAGCCCTCAGGAGCCCTGCTTTTGAAGGCACTTTTAACTGTGGCAGTAAATGAGATCCTTCAGAGACTTGCATAAACATAAACTCTGGAATGATCTCCAGTTCATTGGACTCACCAAGGACAACTAACAAGGAGATGATGATGGACAACACCCATCCCAAGGAATACAGAGTGTCTGCAACTGCAAGCAGGACAGTTTGACCCATCTGACCCATGGGATCTAAGCTCCCTTTCAATCAGAAACAGAGTCAGCACTGCCATCCCAAAATCCTCAAGATTAGGGAATAAACAGTGGACTAAAGTAGACGTATTATTACTCTACTATAGATTTATTATTATTCTAGAAATGGAAGGACTCATTTCATTGATGTAAAGGCAGTGTCCACCAGAGATTCTGAGGGTTGGGAGAGGGAAGAATAGGTGTAATATGGTGGCATTTTTGGGACATTGGGTTTGTCCTGCATGACATTGCAGTGATGGATATAGGCCACTGTATATTTTGTCATAACTTACAAAATTGTGTGGGATTGAGGGTAAACAATAATGTAAACTGTAGTCCATGGTTAGTAGCAATTCTTCAATATGGGTTCATCAATTATAACAAATGTACCACACTAATGAAGGTAGTTGTTAATATGGGAAAGTGTGGGAGGGGGACGTAGTGGGGCATATGGGAATCCCTTATATTTTTTATGTAACATTTGTCTAATCTAAAGTTTTTTCAAATTAAAAAGTAATTATTTTAAAAAGTACAGATGAATAAAGAAAAAGTTTGGCATTCAGTTGTTACCTGTTAAAGATGGATGGTGAGTATAAGAGTCTATTAGGATATTTCCTCTACTTTTGTATATATTTGAAATTTCCCATAATAAAATATTGCAAAGGAAATAAAAAGGCCATAGGTCTGTCTGAAAGTAACGTGGGCATTGTCTTCTTACAGTTAACAAAACTTCTCTATAACTGGTTACATTGGTCAGGAAAAAAGGGAATAAGGAAGCAAGAAAGTGATGTGCATTAACTTTAAGAAGTAATAGTGCAAGTATAAGCAAGTCTGAAAATGTATATTCTGCAACTTGCTAGGCTGATTATTTTATCTAGGTGAAATTAAAGTGAAGCCAGAAAGCATTTAAGAAACTATTAAAATGCAAAGCCATGTTGAAGAATAAATTGTCCAAAAAAATGTGCATATAATAACAGATGCTGGGTAGATTACGTATAGCTACTGACAATATGACCATCAGAGAGAGGAATTTTTAAAGATTCAATTTCCAAATGAAATCAGTATTGAAAGTCATAGTGGGTGAAGTGGAGATTAAAATAATTTTCTCCCCAGTGGTCAGGGAATGAATTGTAATTGATAAAATTTTGATAGGCCCTAAATTACTAGTTCCCTCAAATTTCTACTCATATTCTGTATGGTCATCATATAATCATAAATATTAATCATTCATGGCATATTACTAATGAGACAGGTATGCATAGGAATTACCTATGTATCTAATATTTTAATCTTCCAGCTAAATCTTTACTACCCAGAAGATACAGTTTATAAAAAGTAAGTGATAGGAATATATGCCAACATAAGAAAAAGCTCTTAAAGATTACATTTTACTGCTACCCCTACCCTAGAAATAATTATCATAAGCAGGGAGACTAAAGGAATATGATGAAATATTATATTATATCCTACTAACCAAACTACAGAGAATAAAATTGGATTAATATGACACAATAAATGTACTTAGGCAAATTTCTTCTGTGTTGAATCTCCATGATTTTTAGGTATTATGACTGTTTCTTCTTGATCAAGGTAAATTTTAAGATGCCTAACTACCATAGTGACTGAATTCCTTCATACAAGATTTTCTGATGTGTGGGAGCACAGAGACTTACCCGTTATGCTATTCCTATTGATGTACTTGACAAACCTGATGGGGAATCTTCTTGTCAGAGTAACTACCTTTGATTGGAACTATTACACACACATGTATTTTTTTTCTTAGGAATCTATCATAGACATGTGCTATATTTCTGTAACAATACCCAAGGTATGTGTCATCTTCCTTCATGACAACAGAGAGATCTCCATGGTTGGCTGTACTTCTCAGATCTTCCTTCTGTTTTTATTTATTTATTTATCCTGCTCTGACATCTTAAGCAATGATATTTAATTCTTGTCTCTGCCGTGATTGTTGGTGGCTGCTGTGCCTTCATCACCATGTCTTATATTTGCATATTTTCAACTGTGCTCAAGTTTCCAACCAGAGGAGAAGGAGGGAAGGCCTTTACCACCGGTTTCCCTCACATCCTCATGATAACTATCATTATCAGCTCAGCTGAATCGGTGTTTATTAAGCCAACCTCCAACTCACCCTCAATTCAGGACATGATCACCTCGATGTTCTGTTCTATAGTCCCTCCATTCTTGAATTTGGTAATATATAGTCTTAGAAACAAGCAGATGAACGAGGCTGTAAAGACAGTTATGAGGAGAATGCTTTATTCAGGAAAAATATATTAAAATTGTTTGAAGCAATTCCCATTTTGATGTTATGTGTTAAAATAGGTTGCAAAATTAAATTTCTTTCCCATTTCCATCTTTGGTGACCTGAATTGACATCTAAAAGTGGACTGCAAAATATCTCTTGTGTATAATATTTCCTCAGTTTGGTCAAGGTCTTTTTCTGGATGCATTCCTAGTTGATACTTAGTAATAATCCCTTCATGTCAGGGAGGCTCATTCCCAGGAGTCATGTACCACATCGAGGGTGGAAGGTAGTGCATTTATATGCTGAGTTTGGCTTAGAGAGAGGCCACATTTGAGCAAAAAGGAGGCTTTCAGGAAGTAACTTTAGGCAATATATAACACTAAGCTAAGTCTCAATTTCATAAGAACAATGTTCATAAGTACAATCATCAATATAAAGGGCATGGCATAATGATCTATCTTCATAAAATCTGAGAAAGCTGTGCTTAGTGAAAAAAATCAATCATAACTTACCTATTTTTTAAATGTAGCAGTCAAAATAAAAAAAATATTTTACTCCATGTAAATATCATTATTTATAAAATGGAATACACTGTAAGCTTAGAAAGTTTAAGATTATATATTTTGAGTAATTAAGCTCTTCATTCCAAGGGAACAAAAATGGTTTTATTTTTCTATTTTGTACATATTACTTCTGATGCATCCTTTCATTGTATATAGAATATGAAATCATGAAATTTTGTATTTAAGTAGACTTTATGTTTCTCATATATTATGGCACAGATTCCTATAATAACCTTTGAATTAGTCATAACAAATGTTATCCATTTTTGGATAACAAAAATGGCTTTCCATATTGGAAAATTTCACAAATACCATGCAATCTTGCAGAGAAATTCATTAAAATATTACAGATTCAGTTTCTAGATATATATATAGGAGAAGGATTGTCACTAATTACAACCAACATTCTCTTAAATTCTATTATCACAAGGTGCTCATGTGATAGTTAAATGATGAAATATATGGCTTTGTAAAATATTATTCTTTCTGAAAGCTTTTTATTTTTTTTAGGAGGTTCCAGGGATGGAAGGCATGTCAATATAAGTGGCAAAAGAATGGCACTTTAAATAAAGTTACTGCATAAAATTGGAACCTATATTGAAAACAATTTGCATACTTCCTAAATTCTTAAACATTAATATGAGGTGGAAGATTGGAAAATGTTTTTTATTATTGATAAAGGTAATATAACAAATAATCAAATAAATAGAAAACAAATAAGGCTTCTAGAAATCCTGTATAAGAGAGGATGTTCCTGCTTTGCAATAGGCAAGCATTTATGAATCATGATTATAAAGGAACTAACAATATGGTAAAAACAAATGAAATTTTACTTAATTAAAATTGTCAATTTCTTTTCATTTATTATAAGCCATTAAAAATAATGTATCTGACATCTGAATAGTATCTACTATATGATCAACTCCTATGACAAACTCTGATAATAAAATAAACAAAAGAATTGAAAAGCATTTCACAAAGAAAACATCTAATTGATTAATAAGCTTATGAAAAGGTACTCAACATGAATAATTACCTTGGACATGAAGATTAAAACCAATGGATGACACCATTATACAGCTCCTAGATTTTAATACAGTTCTAAGGAATCTGGGTACATATCTTGACATGTATATGAAGGATGTGGGATTCTTATACATAGGGAGTTGGAGTGTGAAATGGTGCCACCACTTTGTGGGAAGCCAGCACTTAACCACTGAGCCACAACTGCTCCCATGAGTTGGCTTTTTCATTTATTTGCTTGTTGTTTGTTTTTAGAAGGCACTGGGGACCGAACACTGGACCTCCCTTGTGGGAAGCAAGCATTCAACCACTGAAGCAACACCTGCTTCCTATGGTTCCAACACTTTGGAAACAACTTTTAGTTTTTCCTGTGGCAAAACATATATCTCATTCATAGTCCTGAAGTTTATCTTCTATATACAGAAGAGAAATGTGTATATATGTCAACAAAAAAAGACAAGTACAAACATTTTTATAGATTTGTTTTTCTAATATCGATTTTTAGGAGAATGGTTAAATAATAAGTGAAATAATCATATAGGTAAATAATCCCAGTAATGATATATAACAACAGTGATTCAACAAATGGAATAATATGATAGAAATATAATGAGCAAATGCAGTCAGACACAAAAACAAACAAACAAACAAACAAAAACCAAAACCTTTATTATTATTTTAATATAGCTCAAAAAAAGTCATAGAAATCAGTGAAAAAAGTCAAAATAATGTATACCTCACTAGGATATTGAGACTTATGGACAAACAGTTATTTTAATATTGAATATTATCATATTGAAATGAACAAAATCAGAGAAAAATGCAATGCCATCAGCCCTATGGTATGAGAAATATTAACAGAAGTTCCAGAGGTTAAAAGAAAACCATACCAGATGAAATCACTGGATGTATCAAGGAATGACATGCACTACAAAGTTTGAATATGTCATTCTGGACATTGTGAAAATAATAAGTTAAGGCAGACAGTAATGATTGGAAGACAAATATTGAAATTTTAAACAATAATTGACATGAGATAAATGGTTTAGGACTAAATGGCTATTGGAGTAGAAAAATAATGAAGTAAGATATGTTTTATTAATCCCTTAGGAAAAAATAGGACAAAAAGGAGATGGAACAAATGTCAAACAAACAACATTGAGGTAGCATGGAATTATGTGCCTCAGAAATTCATGTTCTTAAGCTTAATCTCTCCCTTTGTGTTTGAACCCATTGTAAATAAGGGCATTTTTAGACTATTTCAGTTAAATTGTGTCCAACTGAATCAGTATGGGTCTTCATTGTATTAACTGGAGTCTTATAGAGAAGGCCACAGAAAGAAAAGCCATGGCAAGCAGTGAGAACCAAGAAGTCATTTCATGGGAGAGAAGTGTGAAAACATTTCCATGTGTATTGCACTGTGATGGGAATCCCAAAAGATTGATGGCTAGCCAGAAGACACTGAAAATGGGAGGAAGCAAGCCTTCTAGCCTCTGAAACCATGAGCTAATGAATTCCTCTTATCAAGCTAACCAATTGTATGATATTTGTGTTAGGAGCTAGGAAACTAAAAAAACAAAACAAAACACATACACACAAAAAACATGAAAGCAAACAGTAACCCAGCATGAATCAGAAATTATATTTAAAATAAATTAATTAAACAATTCAACTTAAAGATAAGAATTATCAGAGAGGTTAAAAAATATACAATCTAAACCTATACTGTTGATAAGAAATTATATTTAAAGTGAAAGGAGCATATATGCTGGAAAGAGATGGAAAAAATATAAATAATGTAAACACAAGCCAAATGACATCTGGTGGCTGAATGGCCATAGCTTTTTTAATAACTGTAGACCTTAAGGCAAGAAGTATAATAAAATGTTAAGAGAGATTTTGCATCATGAAAAATGGTTCATTTCAATAACAACACCTAAGAATTCCAAATCTGTATGTGTCTACTAATATTTCTTAAAAGTATATTGACTAAAACAACAATGCAAAAGAGAATTTTTTAAACATCCTATATTAAAGCTCCAAATGCAATTCAGTCAGTATATAAAACACTATAGGAATCATCAGAATATTAGAAGAATTGCAGTTTCATTTGTGTTTAAATTATTGGCTCATTAATATCACCAATTCATTTTATAGATTCAAATGTAATATTTCTTGATATACAAAAGTTGTGTTCATGCACATATTTTATTTATGTCCTATTCTCTTCATTAACTAGAGCCAATTGTCATCCAAAAATTACCTCTGGGCAATGTCAATAATGATGCCAAGGACTCTGCTCCCATGGAATTTCCTTAATGCCATATGGAACTGAATACAGATGCAGTTGTTATAAAACAGAATTATTATTCTCAGGATATCAGTATTTCAAGTAAAACTGCCCAGCTGTGCTTGCCTGCATCTGAAACAGATTTGGACCCATTCCAGAAATCCTAACTTCCATATCCAGCATAAGAGTGCAATATTACCTTGTGAGTATTTTTGTAATTTTGTTTTATTTGTTTTATTTTTTCTTTCTCCTTTACCTTATTCCATGAATCTCCCCCTCTTCTTTCCTACACTGTTCACTTATTTATTGACAGGCATTACTAATAGGACTAGATAGAAAGTATAGATAGGAAAGGTATTCACATAATGAGACCAAGGTCTTCTTTTTAATGTAGTGCATAAAATAATTCATTCCAGAAACTTTAGGAGAATTATCATGGAAGCGAAGAGTGAACATTTAACAAAAATGGATGGAGTCTATGCAAGCAATACAGAAGGGACAAGGGGTCACTGTGTTCTGCCGAGAGATTTAGTATGCAGAATAATTTCAGTGTATAATTAAATAAGTTTAGTGATGGGGGTTGTGCTTTTCTACTATGTGGAAATAATGTTTTATGTATAGTATTGCTATTTAATAAGTTCATGAATGTTTCCCTATTATTTTTTCTTTGCCAACATATACCAAAGATTGATCCACTTACTGAAAGTTAATCAATGAATCCCTGACATAAAATAAAATGTGAACATAATCACTTATATTTCAGGTATAATTCTTGTACTTTGTCATAATATAGCATATAAGCATTTGCTCATTATTCATCCTCCAGCTTCCAGACAAGTGTTTGCACATAACTCACCAAAAAATATTTTTAGATTGGCTTAATTATAAATAAATAAAAATTATGTCATCTTCGAAGGAAATAAATCTATTAAGCTGAAAAAATTAAATGAATATGTGAATGTATAAATTAATGAAGAATATATTAATGCAGAAAATATGTCTTCCAATTCTTCCAGTTGAAAAATACATCTTTCAAGTCTTTGCAGACAATGCAATGCATAATTTCCATTTACACTTTGAGGAAGAAGCTAACCCATGTAATATTCTATCCACCCCAGGAAATGCTTGTTGAGCAGGGAAAACCCCTGGCACCTGCCAGTCTACAGGTAAGGAAATGGTTTCAACTTTTCAAAAATTATACAATACTTTAATATTGATTCTATATTGTCATATATTATGTGGATTAAAGAAAAATAATAATAATTGTAACATATTGGGTTTTCCTTTTTCTTTTTCATTTGCATGGTGAAAACAGTAGCACTCTCTAGGCATAAGATGAAGTAAATGTAAATGCTGTAGAGACATTTGCTTTGATATTATCAGTGATTTGTTATTCAAATTTATATTTTTCAACATAGCTACAATTTTTAATGTCTCTCTTTTGAAAAGTTTTACAAATGTTAAATTTATAAAGTAGGTATTAATACATATATTATAGAAAAGGAAATTTATGTTAAAAGATGTTTGAGAGTCTCCCCAGTGCTACAAAGCAAGGGAATGGCAAAGCTGGGATGCAAAACATATCTTTCACTGAAGGCAATGACATTCAACTCTGCTACTCTGCCACGTGGAAATTCAAGTAGAAACATAAAATTTATTGGTGATAAAATAGTAGTCTCCTATCAGTGTTCTGATTCTATTTGATCATAAACTAATGATAAATTCTAACATTTGGAGAATATTTCTGAAGACTCTCGTATATAGTAACTAGCTATATTAACTCTATAAACTTATAGGCAAACCTTGAACTCCAATATACTTATTTTACAGCTACTAAGTGATAGAAATCTATGCAAACATTGGTAAAAGTTCTTAATGTTTACATTTTACTAATGAAACATTTCAGAAAATAAGTTATGAGGAAGGGAGACTAAAGAATGATAAGCTAATATTGTGTTATGTTCTACTACCAAATAATGCAGAGAAGGAAATCAGATAAAAATGATTCTATAAATGTACATGTGCTAATATTTTCTCCCATACATTTTCCATGTTTTTTAAGGATTATTTGCCTTCAGTTCTCCATATCCATAGCAAATTACCTAAAAGTGCCCAATTCTACCACAGTGACTGAATTCCTGCTTACAAGATTTTCTGATGTGTGGGAGCTCAGAGTCTTACATGCCTTTTGCTCTTCCTACTGATGCACTTGGCAACTCTGATGGGGAACTTTCTCATTGTCACAGTAACCACCCTCAACAAGAATCTTCATACCCCCATGTACTTCTTCCTTAGGAATCTCTCTGTCTTAGACATGTGCTACATTTCTGTCACTGCACCCAAGGCATGTGTCAGCTTCCTGCTTGACAACACGGCAATCTCCATGGCTGGATGTGCAGCTCAGATCTTCCTTGTATTTTTGTTTGGTTATATAGAGTGGCTGTTTCTCACTATCATGGCCTTTGACCACTATGTGGCCACCTGCCAGCCCCTCCACTACCCTGTGATCATGAACCCTCAGGTCTGTGTCCAGATGACTCTGGCCTGCATACTCAGTGGTCTGGCCTACTCCAGATTCCACACTAGCAACAAATTCTGACTGCCCTTCTGTCAGTCCAACATAGTCCATCAGTTCTTCTGTGAGATCCCCTCTCTACTGAAGCTGTCCTGCTCTGACACCTTCAGCAATGAAATTTTAATTCTTGTCTCTGCAGTGCTGGTTGTTGGTGGCTGCTTTCCCTTCAACATCATGTCTTATAGCTGCATATTGTCTACAATCCTAAGGTTTCCAACCAGTGTAGAACAAGGAAACGCCTTTTCCACCTGTGTCCCTCACATCCTCGTGGTGACTGTCTTTGTCAGCTCAATTGCTGCTGTGTATTTGAAACCAACCTCCAGCTCACCCACAATTCAGGACATGATCAATGTTGCATTCTATTCTTTAGTCCCTCCTTTCTTCAATCCTGTATAGTCTCAGAAACAAGCAGATAAAAGAGGCTTTAAAGAGAATCATGAACAGAAAGCTTTAAGTATTAAAATGATAGGATTATTATTTCAAGACATTCCCACTTTAATGAGGTGAGTTAAAAATGCTTCAAATTTAAACTTCTTGCCTACCTCTGACTTTAAGGGACATGACTTGAAGTTTCAGGGACAGTGATTGTATAATGTGTTGGCACAGTTACAACATAAACATATTTTGAGATTTATCCTTCAAAAATGAATATTCTCTCATACCTGAACCATCACTGCTACAGACTTGTATCTTTTTGCCAAGTAGTGCTGTTTTCATTTATTCTCCCTTAAACTGACTGAGTCCTAGAAAATATAAACTATACATTAATTTTCTTTTATCATTTTTCATACTTAGAAGAGAATCATTCATTCATCATATAGTTAAAGTATTCCTAAAATACTTATAATAACATCTGAAAGCTGGTCAGAAAAGAACATTAATGATTTTGTTCAGAATAAATTGTAAGCATCTGAGGAAGGTGTGGTTGCTATCTGACATCAAAGATACATTTTCCTATATTTCATAATGTGGAAGGATAGATTTTTAAATAAGAATTACTTTTGCTCAATGCAAAAAATTTTACAAATTTGTAAATCACTGGTATGTTTAGAAAGTTTAGGATGAAAACTGTTGGCAGGTTTTAAGTTCTCCATACTAGAAACAAAGGTGAGGTAAACATTTGCTTTTTCCACCTTAGGATATTTCTCAACATACCTATCAATATATAAAGATGATGAAATAATATAATTATATATTTATATTGAGTGTTTTTATTTGTCTCATATGTTAGGGCCTATAATCAATATAGAAAACCTAGAGTTAGAAGCAGAACGCTTTAATGCTTGACAAATAGTTCACCATATTAGACAAAAATTCCAAAATATATTTATTTTTCTCAAAAAATCTCTAAAATATTACAAGTTTCAGTTTTGAAAATTGGTGCCATCATTATCACTCATATAATTTGGCACTAATTCTTCTGCTAATTCTAAGATTAATTTTGTCATAGGGTACAAAATCTGCATTTTCTGTTATTAATCTAAACACTACACCTTTTAAAAAACTTGTGTTAGCATGCACATCTTTATGTATCTTTTTTAAAAATTTTAACCTGTTGGATCTTTATATTAAAGTGAATATTTTGAAGGCAGCATAGAGTCAGGGCTTGCTCTTTAATCCTATCACAGATTCTCTGCCTTTTAATTGTGGTGCTTTACTATTTAAATTAATTGTGCCTATTGATGTGTTTAAGCATTAAATATATTGCACTGTTTTTGTGTCCTTTTCAATCTATTCCTTTTTCTCTATTTCCCCCAAGTCAGCCTTCATTTGGATTGATTATGTGTATTTAATGTTCTTATTGACATTTAGCTAATGTTTATTATATTAGAGCATATATTAAATATCTTTAACTTAATTCAGTCTATCATCATGTGATAATATATTGCTTTACATATACGTCAAGAAGAAAAACTATCATATATTTACCAGTTTTTACCATTTCTGATGCTCTTCATTTCTTTGTGCAGGTCCAGATTTCCAAGCCATATCATTGTATTTTTCCCTCACAGATTTCCTTTAATATTGTATAGCATGGAAATAGCTGGTTTTGAAAATTTTTATCCTCTCTAGATGTGAAATGAGTCTGAAATTAAGGATTAGCTCTGGAACAAAAATCAAAACCTTTGAAATGACGTACAACCTTATCTTCAACAACAGATAAAAGTGAAAGATAGCCTTCAAAGCACATGGGAAAGTACATCAGGTGCTGTTAAATAGAATTACTGTAAAACCTCCAAAGCTTTGTTCTTATAATCATACCTCTAAGTTAAATTGAAACAAATGGAAGGCTTTCCATGCTAGAATATTTAGTCTGAGCAGTAAGAATAGAGTAGAAGCTGATATCCTTCAAGAACAAGACAACGTCCATGCAACTTTCAGATCAGGTTTGTACAAAATTATCAGCCAGGAACTACTGAACAAAATCTGAATGATTTAATCTACAGAAACTCATACTATTACTAGAAACTCTTGCTTTTATTTCCCTAGCATTTTCTGTCTTCTCTGCTGATTTGAGTTTCTGTTTACATTCACACACCTGTGAGTGCATCCAAGGGACCCTATATTTCATATTGGCCTTTGCACCTTCATTCCCTCTTGATATGAGTTCAATACCTGCTTACAATTCAAGATTTTGAAAGCCAATCAAACCAAATGTCATATTTGCATGGATTTTCCCTTTGGCACCACCTAGGTCACTTCAGTTTGAGATAATCAGTTAGTATATATTTTTATTAACAAGCCATTCTTTTCCTATGTGCTATAGTTTTCATTTATTTAATGAATACATTTCATTGATATATATTAATGAAGCATAAATCCATCCAAATTCTTTATTCAATGGTATTCAGCATAATCACATAGTTGTGCATTCATCACTTCAATCATTTTTAGAGCATTTTCATTATTCCAATAATAATAATAATAGACCAAAACCAACCAAACAAAACTTATCACCTATCAGTCTCCCTATGCATCTCCTTCTATATACAGCTGCTATTCTGTTTCCTTCTCTCTAGCATATCTGTATTTATACTTTGTAAAATAATATTTTAAATGTAATGTCATCCATATTCATATTTTACATGAGGCTTCATTGTATTATACAGCCCATGTATAATACAAGAAGGAAACATTGGAAAAACTAAGTAGAGAAATAAATGTTTCTACAATTATAGTGAGGGTTTTTATACACCATTATCACCAAAGACAGAACATCTCAAGAGAGGGTCATTAAAAAAACCAAGACTTTGAATAATATATTAGAGGATCTAGACCTAATAGATATATACAGAACATTACACCCAAATACAGCAAGATTTACATTCTTCTCAAGCACCCATGGCTCATTCTCCAGTATAGACCACATGCTAGGACACAAAACAACCTCAATGAATTCAGAAAGATTGAAACTATATGAAGTATTTTCCCTGACCACAATGGAATGATGCTGGAAATCAGTAAGAGCCAGAGAGCCAGATTAGGCACAAAGATATGGAAGTTAAACAACACACTGTAAGACAATCAGTGGGTCAAGAAGGAAATTGCAAAAGGAATAAATAACTACCTTGAAACAAATGAAAATGACAATACAACATATCAAAATGTATGGGATACACCAAAAGCAATGGTGAGAAGGAAATATGTAGCCAAAAATGCCTATATTAAAAAGGAAAAAGAGCTAAAATCAAACACCTAATTGCACACCCAGAGGAATTAGAAAAAGAACAACATACTCATCCCAAAGCAAGTAGAAAGAAGGAAATAACAAAGATTAGAGCAGAGCTAAATGAAATTGAAGATAAGAAAGCACTACAAAAAATAATTTTATTAATCTTCTTTGAGAAGATTAATAAAATTGAAAAACCCTTAGGTAGACTAACAAAGAAAAAAGAGAGAATTCATAAATATATAAAATAAGAAACAAGAACCCCCACAGACCCCCACAGAAATAAAGAGTATCATAAAAGGATACTTTGAAAAATTGTATGCTAAAAAGATGAATAAATTAGATGAAATGGACAAATTTCTGGAAACACATAAGCAGCCTACCTTGTTGAAAAGAAGAAATTAATGAATTCAATAGACCAATCACAATTTAAAAGATTGAATTAGTCACCTAAAACCTCCCAACTAAGAAGATCCTAGGACCAGATGGCTTCACAGGAGAATTCTACCAAAGATCCTAGAAAGAACTAACACCAATCCAGTTTAAACTCTTCAAAAAAAATAGAAGTGGAGGGAACATTGCCTAACTCATTCTATAATGCCAACATCACACTAATACCAAAGCCACACAAAGATGCCACAAGAAAGGAAAATTATACAACAATCTCTCTAATGAACCTAGATGCTGAAATCCTCAACAAAATACCCACTAATTTTATTCAACAACACTTCAAATGAATTATATGCCATGACCAAATAGGTTTCATCCCTGGTATGCAAGGATGATTCAACATAAGAGAATCAATGTAATACACCACATTAACAGATCAAAAGAAAGAATTACATGTTCATCTCAATTGATGCAGACCAGGAATTCAACAAAATCCAGCACATTTTCCTTATAAAAACATTTCATAGATAGGAATAGAAGGAAACATCCTCAACATGTTATAAGGGTATATAGGAAAGACCCACAGCTAACATCATATTCAATGGTGAAATGCTAAATGCTTTCCCTCTAAGATCTGAAAAAGACAATGGTGCCCACTGTCACAGCTCTTATTTAAGGTTGTGATAGAAAGAGTTCCTAGAGCACTTAGCCAAGATAAAGATATAAAGGGCATCCAAATTGGAAAGAAAGGAGTAAAAATTTCAGTATTTAAAGATAACGTGATCCAATACATAGAAAGCCATGAGATATCTACAACAAAGCTTCCAGAGCTTATAAATGACTTCAGTAAAGTGGCAGGATATAAGATCAATGCGTATTAATAACCTTTTCGTATGTGGATGATACATTTGTTACAACTGATGTACAAATATTGAAACATAGCTAATAACAATGGTCAATGTTTTACATTATGGTTTACATTTTGGACCATACATTTTTATAAATTTTTGAGGAAATTTAACATGGCCTGTATCCATCATTGCAAGATCATGTAGAACACTTCCATTGCCCCCAAAATACCCCATGTTCCATCTCTTCTCTTCCTCCCTCCCCCTTCCCTCAGTACCCACAGTGACCACTAGGCTTCACTACTTTAAAGACAAGATTCACAGTTATTGCAACAACCCTGAGGGCTTGACACACTGGTCTGTCCTCCCCTATTAGGCACACTCATACTCTCAAGATACTCCCACCTTTCTGCTTGAGAACATAGTGGACCTCTCCAGGATGGGAGTCCAACTTCTTCCCACTCATTATGTGGGTCTCCACCCACTGATACAACACACTATGACAAAATGATCACTCATCCATTCCCTAGAAGCCAGTGGCAGGTGTAACCAATTCCAAATGCCCCCCCTGAATTGAACACCCTAAACCAGTAATCCTTCTTATCATATTGCTAAAAGAAGTCTCCCAACATTGTAAATTCAATCACATACCCACGAATACCCCGTGTTCACTTGATCCCTCCCCTAACCCTCCCAACCTACTCCCCTGTCAAACCTGTACCACGCAACCCGATATTATCACTACATCCCTGTCATATCCCTTCACTGCACAACAACACAATTCCACCTTATCACAGATTTTGCCCCTGTGGGTGTTGGCCCCCAACCTCCTTCTCCCTTTCTATTTCCTGTAAACCTATCTTCCAGACTCTAGCTCTGTGAGTCTGCACAATTTCCTTAATTCATACCAGTGAGGTCATGCAATATATGTCCTTCAATGACTGGCTTGCTTCACTCTACATAAGGCCTTCAAGATTCACTCATGTTATCCTGTGTGTTAGTAATGTGTTCTTTTTTACAGCTGAGTAATATTCCATTGTATGTATATACCACATTTTGTTTATCATCTTTTGATGGGCATTTGGGTTGATTCCAACTATTGGCAATAGTGAATAATGTTGCATTGGTGTGCAGCATTACACATTGGTGTGCACATATCTTTTCATGTCCATGCTTGCAATTCTTCTAGTATATACCCAGCAGTGGAATTACTGTATTATATGGCAGATCTATAGTAAGCTTTTTGAGGAACTGCCAAACTGTCTTGCACAATGGCTGCACCATTCTACATTCCCAATAGAATGTATGAGGGTACCTGTTCTTCCACATCCTCTCCAACACTTGTAGCGCTCTGTTTTTTTAATAGCTTCCAGTCTAATGGGTGTAAGATGATCTCTTATTATAGTTTTAGTTTGCATTTCCCTAATATCTAGTGATGTTGAGCATCTTTTCATGTGCTTTTTAGCCATTTGTATTTCTTCTTTGGAGAAGTATATATTCAAATCTCTTGTCCATTTTTCAAATGGATTCTTTGTCTTTATATTTTTGTGGTGTAAAATTTCTTTATATATGCTGGATATTAGGCTTCTATCACATATATGGTTACAAAATATTTTTTCCCATTGGGTAGGCTGCCTTTTCACTTTCTCGACAAACTCCTTGAGATGCAAATTTTTTAATTTTGAGGAATTCCCATTTTCCTATTTTTTCCTTCACTATTCATTCTTTGGGTGTGAAGTTCATGAAACCATTTCTTATTATAAGATCCTGTAGATGCTTCCCTACATTATATTCCAAGGTCTTTATGGTCTTGGCTCTTATATTTAGATCTTTGATCCATCCTGAGTTAAATTTTGTATAAGGTGTGATATGGTATTCCTCTCTCATTCTTTAGAAATGGATATCCAGTTCTCCAAGCACACTTGTTCAAGAGGCCATTCTCTCCCAGTTTAGTGGGCTTGGTGGCCTTGTTGAATATCAGATGACTGTATATGTGAGGATCTATATCAGAACTCTCAATTCAGTTCCATTGGTCAGTATATCTATCCTTGTGCCAATACCATACAGCTTTGTCTACTGTAGCTTTGTAGTATGTTTAAAGTCCAGTAGTGTGATTACACTGATTTTATTTTCTTTTTCAATATGTCTTTGGCTATTCAGGGCCTCTTGCCCTTCCAAATAAGTTTCAGAGTTAGTTTATCCAATTAAGTAAAAATGCTGTCGTGATTTTTATTGTGATTGTGCTTTATCTGTAGATCAGTTTGGGTAAGATAGACATCCTAATGATATTTAATCTCCCTAACCATGAAAAGAGAATATTCTTCCATTTATTTGTCTTCTTTGATTTCCCTTAACAGTGTTGTGTAGTTTTCTGCATTTAAGTCATTTACATCTTTAGTTAAATTTATTCCTAGCTATTTGTTTCTTTTAGTTGCTACTGTAAATGGTATTTTTTCTTGATTTCCTCCTCAGATTGCTCATTATTTGTGTACAGAAATTCTACTGAAATTTGAGCATTGAACTTATAACCTGTGACTTCACTGAACTCATTTATAAGTTCAAGACGTGTTGTAGATTTCCCAGGGATTTCTATGTATAGGATCATGTCATCTGCAAATAGTGAAATTTTTACTCTCGCCTTTCCAAGTTGGATGCCTTTTATATCTTTTTCTTGCCTAATGGCTTGAACAAGTACTTCTAACACAATGTTAACTAGGAGAAGTAATAGTATATGATGTTAGCTGTGGGTTTTTCATCTATACTATTTATTATGTTGAGGAAGTTTCCTTCTATCCCTATCTTTTCTAGTGTGTTTTATCAGGAAAGGGTGCTGTATTTTGTCAAATGCTATTTCTGCATCTAAAGAGATGGTCATGTGATTTTTTTTCTTTTGATCTGTTTATGTGGTATATAATACTGAATGATTTTCTTATGTTGAACCATCCTGCGGCAGGAGATGATCATTGGTGTGGGATATCAGTGATAGGGGATACATGGGAAGAAGTTCACCTGGCATACATATAAGGCATATAAATGTGTTCAAATCTTCATGGGGCATTGTCACAGTGGGTGGAGATTCACACAATAACCAAAAGAATATCAAATTCCCATCTTGGGGAGCTCTGCCAAATTCTCTAATGGAAGAACAACAATCCCCCAAGTACAGGGGAAATGACTAGTGAAGGAGGATGGTCCATTGAAAGATCCTTGATATTGATGACTATTTTTAAGAGCCTTTGTTCTTGAAATTGAAACTTAACCTAGTATTGTAGGGTGCCTTAGAGTTACGTACTGAGAGCCTCCTTGTTGCTCAAATGTGGCCTCTCTCTAAGCCAAACTCAGCATATAAATGCAATAGCTTTCCCTCAGTGTGGGACATGCATCCCTGGGATGAGCCTTCCTGGGACTGAGGGACTGCTTCCAAGTACCAACAGGAAATGCAACTGGAAAAAAAAAAAAAAGACCTTGACCAAAAGGGGGAAAAGGTAAAGGCAACTGGACGTATATGGCTATAAGAATTCAAAGAGAACCAGGAGATCATTCCAGAGGTAACAATTATGCATATCTCAGCAGATCTCATTGACAGCCAAAGTAGATACTACCCCAAATAATGGGGCTCCTAAGGGCTCTGGAGACATCCAGACAATAGTCAGGGTAGATATCTCAAGAGTTTGGTTCCTTGCCAGTGGGTCCTACTTTGGTATTTATGCTCCCTACTGTGACAGAGTTGAACCCAGTTGTGGTTTCCTTACTCATGGCTCTTCTGCCCTTCTATTTGAATATATAATTGGTACTAAAGTAGGTAGGTGTACATCCAAGAGACTTAAATCTTTGGACTGTCCATGTGCCAGCTGGGAACTGAATTTTAAAAGAGTTGCAATAACTACTCTCAAGTCCATTGGACTCACCCAGGACAACTAACAAGGAGATGGTGGATAACCAACATACCAAGGAACCAAGAGTGTCTACAACTTCAAGCAAGAGTCCTATCCATAAGCCACATAGGATGGAAGCCTCCCATCAATTAAAGTTGGACTGGGCATCACTATTCCAGAATCCTCAGGATTGAGGAATGAACTAGGGACTAAAGTAGACTTATGAGGATTCTACTATTGACTTATTGTTATTCAAGCAATGGAAGAAATAACATTGATGTGGAGGCAGTGGCCACTGGAGGTTCTGAGTATAGGGAGAGTGAAAAACAGGTGTAACCTGGGGGCATTTTTGGGACTTGGGAATCATCCTGAATGACATTAAAATGAAAGATACAAGCCATTATATATCTTGCTATAACCTACAGAATTGAGTGGGAGAGAGTGTAAACTACAATGTAAACTATAATTCATGCTTAGTGGCAATGGTCCAAAATGTGTTTATCAATGGCAATGAATGTACCAGACTAATGAAAGGTGTAATTAATGTGTGAAAAAGTGGGAGGTGTGGGCAATGGGCATATGGGAACCCCCTATATAGTCTCTGTAACATTTATG
>JAQZBX010052137.1:0-19194 GCA_029593785.1 Cabassous unicinctus
ACACTCAGAGGAATAGACCAGTGTACAAACATAATCTCTCTTTTTGGAATTCATAAATAATCTCAAACTGCCACACTATTCAACAAATTTTGCTGGGAAATTGGATGCCCACTAGCAAAAGAATGAATATGAACCCCGTACCTCACACCATATACTAAAATTAATGCAAAATGGATCAAACACCTAAATATAAGAGCCAAACCTTTAAAACTCCTAGAAGAAAATATAGGGAAGCATTCTTCAGGACCTTGTGTTAGGCAATTGTTTCTTAGACATTACACTAAAAGTGCAAGAAACAAAAGAAAAATATATAAATGGGTGTTCATCAAAATTAAAAAATTGTTTGCTTCAAAGGTCTTCATCATGAAAATAAAATGAAAATCTCTATAAAGGAAGAAAATATTTGGAAACCACATATCTAGTAAGTATTTAATATCCTGAATATATAAAGAAATCCTACAACTTAATATCAAAGAGACGAAGAACCCAATTTTTAAAAAATGAAGGAGAGCCGATGTGGCTCAGTGGTTGAGCACTGGCCTCCTGCATACAAGATCTCAGGATCAAACCCCAGTCCCAGTATCTCAAAGAAAAAATAAATCTCCTGAGGACTTTTTCAGGGAGCGGGTGTAGCTTAGTGGTTTGGGTGCCTGCTTCCCTTGTATGAGGTCCTAGGCCCAATCCCCTGTACGGTAGCTGATATGGCTCAAGCAATTGGGCACCTGCCTCCCACATGGGAGGTCTCAGGTTTGGTTCCTGGTGCCTCCTAAAGAAGTCAAGCAGACAACGAGCAGACAGACCAGGGAGCCATCTTGCGGGGTGGAATGAAAATAAAAATTAAACACCTTTATTTAAAAATGGGCAAAAGACTTTAATTGAAATTGACATTTCTCCAAAATAAAATAGACAAATGGTCAAAAGGCACTTGAAAAGATGTTCAACATCACTAGCTATTAGAGAAATGCAAATCAAAACCATGAGATGCCATTTCACACACACTAGAATAGCTACTATTAATAAAATTGAAAATTGCAAGTGTTGGAGAGGATATGGAGAAACAGGAACAATCATTCTTTGCTGGTTGTAATGTAAAATGGTGTAGCCACTGTGGAAGACACCTTGGCAGTTCCTCAGAAAGTTAAGTGTAGAATTACTGTATGACCTGGCTATCCCATTTCTAGGTATATACCCCAAAGAACTGAAAACAGGAACTCGAACAGATATTTGCAAGCCAGTGTTCCTGGTGGCATTATTCACAGTTGCCAAAAGATGGAAGCAACCCAAGTGTCCATCAACCAATGAATGGATAAACAAAATGTGGCATATACACACAATAGAATATTTATTCAGTCCTAAAAAGTAATAGAGCTCTGATACATGTGACAACATGGATGAACCTTGAAGACATCATGTTGAGTGGAATAAGCCATTCACAAAAGGACAAATATTGTATGATTTCTCTTTTAGTTTCCTAGGCTGCTCAAGCAAATACCATTCAAAGGAAAGCTTTAAACAATGGGGACTTAATGGCTTAACAGTTTGAGACCAGGAAAGAGTCCAAATGAAGGCATATCAAGTGATGCTTTCTCCTTGGAGACTGTGACCTTCTGGGGCTAGCTGCCAGTGATCCTTGGTCTTGGGCTTCTCTGTCACATGGCAATGAACATAATGGTCTCTTCTGCCCTCTCCATTCTCTACTGGGTTCAGCTGACCTTCACTTTCTCAGTTCCTGTGGCTTTCTCTCTCTGTCTGAATTCCATTCCACTTAAAAAGGATTCCAGTAATAGGATTAATACCCATCCTGATTGAGGTTGGTCACCCACCTTAACTGAAGTCATCTATTTTCAATAGTCATACTTACAATGGTTCACACCTACAGGAATGGATTAAACTTAAGAACATGCTTTTGGGGGGTACATAAAGCTTCAAACCACCACAACATCACTGATATGAAATAATTAGAATAACCAAACTCATTGAGTCAAAATCTAGAATATAGGTTACAGGATGGGTGTAGGGATAAGGAATTAATGCTTAAATTGTACAGAGTTTCTATCTGAGATGATGGAAAAGTTTTAGTAATGGAGGTGGTGATGGTAGTACAACATTGTGAACATAATTAACACCACAGAATTATAGATTTGTGGTTAAAAGGGAAATTTTAGGTTTTACATATGTTATAAACTTTAAAATTTTTAATTTTTAAAAAATCTATGGGACTGTACATCACAAACAGTGAACCGTAAGGTAAACCGTGGACTATAGTTAATAGTACAATTATTAAAATGTGCTTTCATCAGTTGTAACAAATGTACCACACTAATGCAATGTTTTAAAATAGGACAGAATATGAAAATCCTATATTTTATGCATGATTTTTCTGTAAACCCACAACTTCTCTAATAAAAAAAAAACGAGGCCAATCTGGACTAGCATGGCCCTAATCCAATATGTCCTTAATAAAGAGAAGAAATTTGGACAGAGCTAGAGAGAGACAGAGAGAGATGGCCCTGTGACAAAGGCAGAGATTGAGTTATGCCACCACAAGCCAAGGAGCGCCACTGATTATCAACCACACACCAGAACCATGGAAAGTTTCTCTCCTTTAAAAGATACATAGCCTTGCTGACACCTTGATTTTGGACTTCTAGCATCTAGAACCATAGGATAATAAATTTCTATTGTTTAAGCCAAATAGTCAGGGGTACTTTGAGCAACAACCCTGTAAAACTAAGACAATAATCATTATATTCTTTGCTTATGAATTATCCTTAATAATTGGGCTTATTAAATGAAAAACTGTAGGACTCCCAAATCATTTCCAACCAGAAGCAAAAAAAAGAAAATCTCTGGTCTAATAAGAAGAAATAACTGTGCTTCTCTTGGGTAGTAGTAATGTGTTGTTTTTTTTCCTGAGGGACATTATGAATGGTGTATTAGTCAGGGTTCTCTAGTTTGAATCCCACTCCTGGTACCAAGTTGTATTAATCAGGGTTCTCTAGGGAAACAGAATCAACAGGAGATATCTGTCAATAATATGAGATTTTATAAGAGTCTCTCACGTGACCGTGGGGATGCACAAGTCCGGGTTCCGTAGGCAGGCTGCAAACCAGGGCCTTTGAAGAAAGTCCAATGAAGGTATTTGATGAGTTTCTGGGAAACGTTGGCTGTCCAAGGACAAGCTGGGAAATTCTCTCTGCATGCTGAGATCACTTCCCCTTTTAAGGCATTCAACTGATTGGATAAAGGATCACTCATTGCTGATGGCAATCTCCCTGATTGATGCAGATGTAATCAGCTATCTATGCAGTAAACTCACTGGTGACTAAAGTCCATAAATGTCCTTGTATTACAATTAGCCAGTGCTTGCCTGACCAAACAACTGGGCACAATTACTTGGCCGAGTTGACACATTAGCCTAACCATCACAAATGGTATATCTGATCTTCAAATATGTAAGATTATAAAATACATTTTGTGTACTAATCTCGCTTCTGGTTTCATAGTCCATCTCTAATTTTTCTTTCTGATCTGTTTTCCTCAAACACTATTTTACATTTTTTTCTTATCTCACATGTATTTGTATAAGGCAAGTTATATTACTAACAAAAATGTGAGATATAAACAAACAGATTACCAGTTCCAACAGACAGAAAAACTAAGGCTTTGATATTATAGAAGACATTTATTTTGAATTCTTAAGTTAACACCCAAGAGTCACTTCTGTGATATGCAGAATATAACCAAAAACAGAAAAATAACAATATAATGATATATATCAAGAAGTACGTTAAACAATTATTTTTACTAATTATTCTCTCATAAATTTGTCTCATCATCAGTGATAATAATATCACCAATGTGTATTCAATTTTACTACCTTTAAGGTAACTATAAAAATTAACAATTCCAAATCCTCAATTATTTTTCTTAAATATGAAAAACATTCTTCCCAGATACTCAACTTGAAATGTTTATAACGGTTTTACATCTCAGCTATAATATTTTAAGGATCCTATATTATTTGTAGATAGAATGAATATTAGCTAAATCCCTGTATCAGTTGGGAATCTTTAACTTCAAGTGGTAGCAATCACAGCTCAAACTGACTTCAGTCTATTTAAGTGTTTAAGGGAGGAGACACATGGAATACATTGGTTTACAGAACTGAAAGATTCACAGGTGGGACTGACTTTAAGTACAGCTTGATCCAACAGCTCACCCATTACCCCTCACTGCTCTATTTTCCACTATGTCAGCTGTATTCTCAGGTTCTACCTGGCATTCCACCACATGTGCCATGCCTTCAAATGCTAGGCTCTTGAATGTTATAGCAATATGCTCAAATGCCAGTCCAGCTCTCAAATCATACTCTCCAGAGGAAGAGAATTCCTCTGTTCTCTTTCATACAATTCCTGGAACTCATTCTTTCTCATGGGCCCAAATTGCATCATGTACTTATGATTGAACCAATAACTGAGACCAAGGGAAATGTTGTGCTCAAGTTAATCAGGTCTCACTTTGAGGGCAGGTTGGGACTGAGGCAATTCCCCAAGTGGAAATAAAGGGGACGTGGTAGAGTTAAAGCAAGACAGGCAATCAACAAATGCCCACTCCAACCCTCATATGATGCAATTAGACAGAAGTTTGTTGAAATTACAGTAGCATTGTATTATTTCATTGATAGTGAGCCTAATCAAAATTGAAGGGAATAGCAGTATCTTTAATGTTGTATTTTTTCAAATCTACTTTTGTGGGAGTGGAATTAAGGAACCTGGATATAATAAAGCCCAGAATAAAGATCCAATATAGCTGATTAAATGTAAAACTTTGGAATCAATCCAAATCCCAAATGAAATGGAAGTGAACTGTGCATAAAAAATCCTGGTTTGTTTGTTTTTTTCCTAACTTTATGTATAGACTTTGAAAGGGAACTAAATGCACAAAGATTGCTCTTTGAGATAGACCAGCAGCCTGAATTGAAAACTAGGATTCTTAGGAATGGACACCAATTTTTTCCACTTGCCTCTGTAACTCTGAAATTGTAATGAATGTCAAAGGAAAAGTATAATTTAGTATGTGTGTTAGTCAGCCAAAAGGGGTGCTGAATCAAAGTACCAGAAATCTATTGGCTTTTATAAAGGGTATTTATTTGGGGTGGAAGCTTGCAGTTACAAGGCCCTAAAGAGTCCATCTCAAAATTACTTCCTCACCAAACCCTGTTGCCACATGTTGAAGCAAGATGGCGGGCAATGTCTGCAAAGGTTCAGCCTTCCTTCTTCCTCTTAAGGCTCCATGGTCCCAGCTTCTGATCTCAGCTGTAGGCTGGCATAAGGCTCATCTCTCAGGGCTTCTCAGCTGCTCTGTTCTCTTCAGCTGCAAACTCTCTGGCTCATCTCTCTTCCCTGGGCCATTCCTATGGAGCTGTCTCTCTTCCTCTGTGTTCTTCTTTGTTTATCTGCTTAAGTGATTGTCCATTTATATAGCCCACAAAGAGGGCAGGGACTCAAACTGAGTCGCCTTAATGACATGGTCGAATCAAAGCCCTAATCTTGTTTCAATAAAGTAAAAGTGAAACCTCTGAATTTAAAACAATCAAAGGTGTATCACACCCAGAGGAACAGATCAGTTTACAAACATAATCAATATCTCTTTTTTGGAATTCACAAATAATATCAAACTGCTACAGTATGCCAACATTCGTTGAAAATACAGCTTTTTCTCACATCAAATGTAGAAATCAAAATAAGCGAGCTATGTTTTTTAAAGTAGGTAACATTTTATTATTTATTGGGGGCAATAATGATAACTTAGCTGCAAAGTTGCTGCCTTTTGCTATTTTCTTGCTGTTGTGAATTTGTGGATAACTTCCCTGACAGAAGTATTGGCATTAAAAAGAGTACAAGATAAAACTCAGGAAATGATTGGGAAAGAAGTAATGACAAAGTATTCGCATTATGAAGATACTTTAGAAGTTAAACTCTGAAACTGATCAGTAAAAAGAAGTCATATAAAACTTACATGGTCCCATCTCACACTGAACAATTGGGACCTTTAGAAATGAGATTTTTCTCTCACCAAAATGTCAGAACATTTTGTTATGGACAAAGGGCACAGAAATGACATAGACACCATAAGATAGAAAAGGAAATGAAACTTACAGAAAGGTGATGATAGAAGACTAACAAATTTGCATATTTCCAAAAAAGTTGTAAAGTCTTTATGATTTTTCTTTTTAAAAAATTGCCTTGAAACATTCATCTACAGTCTCTTGGCTGTGGATATGTTAGATGTCCAAGAGAAAATACTGATAATGTCCAAGAGAAAATATGTTTCATACTTTACTTCCAGAGAGCTTAAGTTTTATTTCATAGATATTTAACTTCATAGCAAGTAAAGCTGTCCTCATAATATAGATGAGTCTGCTGATCTGAAATCAATATTTTGTGTTTTTGTGGATGCTTTTCTGATACTACGGACAATTTCACTCACTCTATTAACCCCATCTTCCTTTATAACTAAGAGTCTATATTTTCCAGATGACTAGCTGCAGTGAGGGTCAAACCTGAATATGAAGCAGCTCTGTTCATATGGTCATCCACTCTACCAAGCTACCTGAACAGACTCCACTTTAAGGTTTATGTAAAATGAAGAACAAAGATTTGTGGGGGGTTTCTAAGTTTAGTGACAGGGAAAATAAGTCATATCTCAAAAGCTCTGAACATTTTCTCATTTGTGCCATTAAAAATTCAGGAATTGGAAACAGTTTTTTTTTTTAGATTGAATTCAAATATTGATTGAGCACCTGCTAGTTGCTTGGAGCATGAACATAAGTTGAAGCTGTAATCTTCAAGAGGATTAAAACTTATTCGGGAGCTAAGACATGCCCCCTTGAAACATTAGGACATTTACTCTGGAGTGAACCTAAAAGTTTGAAGGAGAAATACTGAAATATTCAGGATACCTTTCCTGAAAAAGATGGGATTTAAATTGGGCACAACTGGAAGGATAATAATCAAATGAATAAAGGAAAATGGGAGAATAGGTGGGTGCTTCTGGGTGGAAAAAGCATGAAGACTCAGAAGCAGGGCTGATTGCAGACTGGTACACTCACTGAAATCACCTGAGCTGATAATGGAGGTTTATGCTGGAGAGAAAAAATCAGGTATGAATTGTGAAGCAGAGGCATAGAGCTGAAAGTCACAAATGCCAGGAAAGGAGAAGCTCCTGAAGTTCCTGAGGAAGATGTGACAATGACAAATGCGATATTCCAGAAAAATTAATTGTATGGTGACAATGGATGGTGGCAAAGAGATGCATTGGAGTGAAACGACACTGATGGCAGTGAGAATGGTTGGGAAACTATCTGTAATCCAGCTGTTATGTGATGAAAAATTTGACGAGGGTGATAACGAGAATGCAAAGACAGTAGTTGATATGAGATATGAGATGTATAGCAATAGACAAATTTTGATTTTAAGACTCACTAAATGTCAGGAAATAAGAAGAAAAATCAACAATGGCTTCAAAATTTTAAGCCAGAATAATTAGGTAAACAAAGGCTATTCTCATTAAATATTTGGTGAAAAGAAAAAGAGGAAAGTTGGGGGCATTTATTAATACAAAATCATTTTTGAAAAACATATTTGCTGTATTTCTGGTAACTTTTAGAATGATGAACAAATAGAAATGTCTGGGTAGGCATTTGGAGATACTGTTTGAATTTTATGAAAATTTCTTGGTGGGAATGTAGTTTTCATCCCCAATCTTTTGGTTGGAAGTAATAGCTGAAGCCACAAAAATAGAGAAATAATTCTTCTGAGTAAGAAGAAAATATGAGTGATCAGTAGACAGCATTGAGCAGCACTGAATGAAAAAGGAGGAGAAAGGCAGAAATAGGATCCAGTGTGTGTGTGTGTGTGTGTGTGTGTGTGTGTATGTAGCAAAGACAGAGAGACAGTAAAGGAAAGAGGAAAGAGAGACACTGAGCTCCAGGGAGGTGATTTTAAGTGGGGGGAGGGGAGTAACAGTGCAAAGAGGTCAAAGAGCAGAATAATTGGAGGACCTGAAAACTGATCAATTCTAGCCTTTTGTGGTACAATAAAAGATTACTGATAAAGGAAAAACTGTTAGACAACTTTCTTCTAGAGTTGAAAGATTATGTTACTGCAAGAAATTTAATCTGCATAATCTATCTTTGATATTATTTTTAAAAGCATCTGCTTCCCTAATGGCAAAAATCTGGAACTGGTCATACTTGCAGATGATTTTTTAATAATAAATTCAGTCATCGTCATCTAAATTTCATACTCAATTGTGATAAATTGTAAAAGAATGCATTAAAGGATTTATTTCTCCCAAGTTTTCTTCTGACATGACGGGATAAAAGAAGACATTTTTTAATCAATTTGCTTTCCGAATAAAGGACAATATAATCTGGTTAACTTTCATATCCATCAGAGGCACAGGGCTTTTTGGACATAGATAGTGGTTTATGAGCACAAAATTGAGAACAATTAGCACTGAAATTAATGTTACATGATATTCAACATCTGTTAAGTGTGTCATCATTTTGGGTCCTAGACCACCTGCTAAGCTAAATGTTCACACAACTGCAATTTACTCTGCATACAAATGGAAGAAGAATGATACTTTAAGAAATATTTTTTCTAAATTTAACAGTGCATGCAGGGACCTCTCACGTTTTAAAACTTCAACTGGAATTTAATAATGGATTGAACACATAGGATGAAACACATAGGATCAAAAGGAACAAAAATACTCGTATTTTTCTAACATATTTTATAATAAATTAGCTAGACATTAGACTAATGTTTCTAGTCTATCTAATCACTATTAGTATGTCACCTCTTTAGCCACCAAATATTTAAGTGCAAGAAAAGGTCAACCTCTCAAAGTCTGAATGTTATTTAAATGATAGAGCCCTCCATTATCTGATTTGGTAAGACCATGTGCTGCACCAGAAAATGCCATATCCCAAGATGCCTCCTGCAACTCACTACAAACACCAGTCCATGCACAGCACACCCTCATCTCAACCTCAGTACTCTGGGGCTTCCAAGATCATTTCAATCTCTGCACTGAAAGCAGATGCTGATAGAATCCTGGGATTCTGGGATCCAGAAGCTTCTATGCCCCCAAGTTAGGTACACTCTGGTTCTGTGCAGAGGGAATGCTCAGAGAAGCCATGAAGCCTACCTGCCCCTCATTCAGGGGTCTCTGGAATTTTAGGAACCCAAAGGTCTTCCCATAGGACAGCCCCAGACATCATCAACAGAATGTGCCAGGACACCATGGAGCCTTCTAGGTTAGGGAGAAAAATCCAGTTAAAGAGAAAACTATAGCAATGGTCTTAGACACACACCTTCCTCTGCCCACCATCTCCAGAGTACGCCAATTTCTATAAACATCAACAATTTAGAAATGTCAGCAACTTACATAGTGCTGAGGGAAAGACACAATCCAAAGAAATCTGATGATCATATAGCAGGAGCATTAGCTAATGTCATTTTATTTCTACTCAGTAGCCTTTTCACGTAATCCAGTTACTAGAAACTTCAGTAAAATTTAGTAAGATAGTATTAGGTTGGAAACAGATGATGTATGTGTCTGTGATTATCTGCTGCAGATCGCAAAAGCGAAGAAACTTCCCTTACTTTTGAAATTGAAACAAAGTAATCATATTTTTACATTTAAAAAAACATCTTTTAGAAAAATGCATTTTGTAATGCACTGTTAAAGCCATCTATTTACTGACATTTCCATGCTTCTCTAACAAGCTTCTGATTGATTTTCATTCGTTGTCCTAAATTGTTATGGGTAGTTTCTTTGTCCCCTGGGGTGCAATGCCTAACTTTCAAATCTGGCTTTCCCATTTGCTCATTGTGTGATCTTGGACAAGTTTGTAACCTCTCAAAGCTCCTGTTTTATCTTCTGTATAGTGGGCATAGTAACATGCCCTGGCCTACAGGGTTTTTGAGTGGAAGAGATAATCCTGATAAAATATATGGCACAGAAAAAGTACCAGATAAGTGTTAGTTATCCTTAATATTAAGGGGATACCTGATCCTAAGTTACCAAAGAAAGACTAAAGTGGGTTTAGTCTATTTTTTGCTCTGGGTTTAAGTGTTTCAAAGGTATTTTGTGATGTTTTAATTATTTAAACATTCAGCATACATTTTAACTCTCTATTGGACAGATATGTGCTATTAATTTAACCAAATGTGCCAAATAATTTACTGCACTGTTTTTCAAACTATGCTTTGAAAAATCCATGTCTGTGGAAAGGTTCAAGGCAGCTACTGCATGGAGTACAGTGGGGCGGGGTGGGGGGCTTCTCATGTTCCACACTTCAACCAGAGTAGTTCTACTTTTTATCAGCTTGGAGTAAATTTCAGGTTGCGCAAAGGGTTTTGCAGTTAAATAAAAGGCGGGGATGAAAATGGTTTTCAAGGATATTTGGGATTTCACCTTTTCCCCTTTCTGGCTATGTTAAGCAGGCAGGGCTCATTTAAATTATTCTGTACATCATTCTTCATTTAAGAAGCCTATTACAATAAACCAAAGCCTTGTTATTCAAAATGGAAATGAATTAGGTGAATCTGGCCTCCAAGACCCCATAGCTGACATTTGTCCCTATCAAGAACAATACAGAGCCAAGCGAGCCCAAAGCAGAGTGCAGTGGTTCAGTCCATGTTTTCTGGAGTCAGTAAATATTAGCTTTTATGGTCATTAAGAACTGAGTTTGTTTTAGAACCATTTTCTTGATGTTTGAATTATTTCCAGCTCTAATTATAAAAGTCAGTGCATTTGTCATTTTGGATTTCTTCAATAAATATACAAATGATGTTAACTAAATTAATTAGCCTGATATTTTAATTCTCACTTGGTAATTTTTTCTCTTTCCTGCCATATATCATTTTCTTACATCTTAAACTATAAATAGAAAAATCAATTTTTCTTGAAAAAATCACACAGAAAAATATTAGGCCTGAAAGATGGTCCTGAGTTGTCTATTATTTTGAAGATGGGGAAAGATGACCACAATTTTATTTTTTATTAATTTTATTCCAATGCAATATATATATATGCTTAGATTGCTAAGAAAATATAAATATTGCAATATGAGTTTATGTCAGCTATTAAACCTTTAGATGCACATAATTTTACTTTGTACTTTCAATGGACATATTTATAATTTGTTCAAGTGCAATTCATGAGATCTATAAATAAATAAAATGATAACAAAACCTCTTAGTTCCTTTTCGGTCATTTTTCAGATCTTCAAGGACTCCATGTACTGCCTCAAACAGTCAATTGGTCATCTTTTCCTCCCCAGCAATATCTCTTGACTCTTGGCTTTAAAAACAAAGAAGATGGGAAATTTTTGGAAAAAGTATCAAGTAGGAAGCTGCCAACATTTATAGGTAAATCACCTGGATTTATTATCTTTCGATACTGTTATAGGATAGGAAATGTACATTATTTATCTAGTCTTATTCACCACTCAGCCTGATATATAATAAGGCCTGGGCTCTCAGAATGTCTGTGGGGTTATAACTAATAACTTCTAATCTTCTTTGTGGGCTAGTTAACAATACCTGGGATTCTATTCTAGGGAAGATTTCCCCCAAAACCAAACGCATTCCTGGAATGTCCAGCCCCCACACTCCAGCCATCTCATCCTTAAAAAATACAGGCTTTTAACATCATCAATTAAGCAAACATAGAAGAAAATTATGTAACAAAACTATTATATGAAACCAAAAATATAGCTAATGGCAACCTTGAATCAGACCCACTATTACATTAATATGTTTACTCTTCTTATGTAATTAGCCAAAAGCTTAGATCTCTTGAAGAGTGTTACAATTTAATGATAATCAGTAGTTCTACTTGAAACTTTCAAAAATTCAAGAAAATATTCACATAGAGCTGAGGTTTCAAACTTGTGGGCTGCATTCATGACAAGGTTAAATTCATTCCTTCAGCTCTACCCACATAATTAAGGATTTGTTTTTTTGTCTGGCATTGTATCCTCTGAAGCTTATCTCAACTTCAAGCTGCATTCAAAGTCAATGGGATCTGCACACTTGAATAATACCTTGGAGGAACAAGACAAGAATCAGACACATTTATGACAACAGTTTTTCACAACTCAGGAAAAACATACTCTGCCAAGATAGGTGAATTGTTATAGGCTGTCCCTTAGATCTCTCAATCAGGAAACACACAAAAAATGGATAAATGATATTTCTCTAAAGGGCAGTGTCTCCTCTGCTTTTCTCTTCATACATCTTTCACTGTTATACATGTGGTCTGGGGATACACTAGTTTCTATACTAAAGATTTCATATCTGTTAACATTGAGATACCTGTTTATAGCTTGCTAAAGAAAACATTTTGACATGGAAGTCTGGTAAAAAAAAAAAAAGTATAAAAGTTTATTGTTACAATTTTTAGAACATAAAACTCCCTTCGGTCTCCTGACCAGAGAAGACACAGTGAGACACATGGAGACAATGGGGAAGCGAATCTTGCCAATATTGGACTTTATTAGAAGCACACAATTGAATGTAGGTATATGCGTCTTTTATATTTGTCCAATGAACAAATATTAGAGAATAGAGAATTCTAGAAATATGAAAAGTTTATGGTGCAAGTATTATAAGTATTGGGGGATTTTTGAAACATTCGCAGTAAATCTCATTTGCAAAATCAAGCAATTTTTAGCTAATGATTTTATTCCTTTTCCATTTTAAAACATATTACAATGCTACGCTCTGCAATTTCAAGCAATTTCAAGTGACTCTTTAAAGAGCCTTTTCTTTGTACCTTCCTAATCCCTAAGTCCAAGTTGCAGTGAATTACTCATTTCAAATCAATAAAAAATTTTTAGCAAGCACAATGTTTTCCCCCTTTCATTTACTGGGCTATTGCATATTACCATCTTGTACCTACCCAAGAATTCAGAGCTTTCCAAGCTAGTGCCACCAAAACAGCGATGCAGTGGATGCTGCTCTAAACATTGGCAAGTGATCTTTGTATACCCTGAAGGTAAATTATCTAATCGCTTTCTATGATCTGGGGAAGATACGCCTTTTCTACTTCTCAGTTTTAAAAAAGCCCAAAATAAGACCTGAAATATGCTGTGCTATTTTACAAAATTTAAGCTATTGTACTGAAAGTACATCAAGAGAACGTCTCATTAACAAGCTACAAAGACTGCAGATTTCCCCTCTTTTATTATTTTTCAAAAGACCTGTGAGTTGGAAAATTTAGAGAATTTTCTTCTTGGGGCTTTTGTATTACATCATTGATTTGATGTTCTTACCCTTCAAGGAGCACTAAGGGGGTCATCATAAACAGCTACTTAAACATCTGTTCAGCAGTTTATCTGCTCAATAACATTGCTCAGCATTTTAGAGAAGCTACACAATCCCTAATCTATTTGCATGATTTGTTATTCTACACATTACAAACACAAAAGTACATTTTTACTGATTTTCCTACCATACAGCTCTTCCCTCCCCACAACTGTGTTTCTCTCAGTTATTTCTCCTATATGTCTATAAATAAGAACTCCATCTCATTGGCTCTACTAGATATTTTGGGATCTGTCCTCCCATTCACCCTCTATCACAACCCCCTCCAGACACACATCCCCTCACCAACCTCTGCATCCTAACTGCAGGCCCCCACACATCATAATTGTCATCATCATCAAGCCTTTATAAGCAGTGGTAGTTTTGCTAACAAAATAATCACCATACAGATATTATTTCATCTCGCCCACACATGGTTAGCCGAGCTGAGTCAGTGTGCTGGATGGCATGGAGGTTCCCTGTCTGCACCCAGGACCTTTAGGGAGATGCCTGCCTTACCTTGTCGCTTATCAGAAAACTGCCACATGATCTGTTGGCAGCTCGGATCTCACCGTATGAGGTCATGTTGGGCCTGGCCAGGCAGTATGTACTTTTTAATATTCTTAACTCATTTTCTTCTCACATTTCAAAGAACATCTGGCCACTTGGAAATTCGTAGAGGCATGTAACTTTATCTTTCTGTAAAGGAGTTTTAGAAATCATAATGAGATTCTTGGCATCTAATTAATAACTCATTCTTTGTCTTAGTTTCCCAGCTGCTAAAACAAATACCACACAATGGTTTGGCTTAAACAACAGAAATTTATTGCCTCATGGGTTTGAGGCTAGAAGTCCAAAACTGAGGCATCAGCAAGGCAATGTTTTTGCCCCAAAGACTGTGACTTTCTGGGGCTAGCTGTCAGCAATCCTTAAGTCCTTGGTTTTTCTGTCACAAGGCAATGCACATGGCAGTGTCTTTTCCTTTCTCCTCTCACTTTTGTTGACTTCTAGTTTCTTCCTGTGGCTTTCTCCCTCTATGATTGAATTTCATTCTGCTTATAAAGGACTCCAGTAATGCAGATTAAAGCCCAACCCAATTCACTTTGGCCGCATTGTAACTGTAGCAACTTCTTCAGGAGATCCTATTTACAATGGGTCCACCCCCACCAAAATGCAGACCAAGACCAAGAACATGTTCAAACTGGGGTACACAATTCAATCCATCACATTCTTCTTTAGAATGAATCTTACTACCATATTGCTAACTGTAAAGAATTTCATCCATTCTCCTGTGTTTGCTTCTATGGGAAATGGCAGTTTTTAAAACACTGCCTCAGAGAATTTTAACAGAATTGAAGCTAGTGAGCCCAAAGTTTCTCAGGAACCACAAGTATATCCAAATTTTGACCTCTAGGCTTCTTATTATATACCCAACCACAGTTTGATAAAGGAAGATTGAACAAAATTGGCTGCAAAAGTAACCTAGCTTAATGAAGCAAGGAATGAGTTGGTGACTAGAAATTATTCCTACATGGAATCATTAACTATGACCCTCAACAGTGTTTTTAAGACCCTCTGAGGTGTGTTTTTTCTTGTCAGTTGTCAAATGCCATCCACAGGAACGGTTAGATGTTTCATCGACCTTGTTTTTTGTAACCATAAACTTGTGACACCTGTAAAGACGTGCCTGCAAGACTGTGCTCTGTCTGTGTGACCCTAGGACAAATCACTTAAACCACTGAGCCACTTCGTCTCATCTATAAAACAGTATTGATATCAGCCAGGCCCACGTCACAGAGTTGTTGTGAAACCAAAAGTACATAATCCATGTTGAAGCACTACAAATTTTAGAAATTTTAATTATTTGTATTGCTTTTAGTTTGCTATGACCAAAAGACTGTTTTGCAGGTCTTTCTTTTTCTTTATACAAGCTGTATAGTTTGAAAATACATATTCTCCTTCTAATCTGAAGACTGCGCTAGTGCCCTATGGATTTCCCTTTCTTTCCCTTAGCAGTCATCATTGATTTGCTCATATCCATTCACATAGGCAGGATTAGAGGTGTCATCTCCAGCCATGGAGTAGATGTGCTGCACACAACAGGATGGACTCAGGACTTCAGACTCAGGCTCCAACCACATGCTAATCGGTCCCCACATGTCTTGGTAGAGCAGAGCAGATATCTAGGACATCTCCATTAGAAGACAGTGACCAATATCTTGGGCAACATATTTATCCTGAAGAACTTTATATTTTTCAGTCATCCTTAATACTGGTGATTGACACATGATTTTAATTTTTCTCTAGGGTAAAAAGTTGTCTGTTTGAAACACCCATATTTTTATCTAGGCCTAATGGCTCTGAAATATACTTACTGTCATATATGTTCAGAGTAATTTTTTTTTTTCATTTTGACAATGTTCCTTAATGGAAATTCCTTTGGAATATAAAAATAAAATACATAAAAACTTTAGAATTCATAATAGAAGGAGACCCAAAAGATAATACTAGTACTTAACATAAGACAATGACCAGAATTAATTACACAATTTTTCAGTACAACCACATTTATAGTAAGTCACATAAATGATGATAAACATATAGATGTCTAAATGATACTCAGGTGATAACAAGAATTCTTATAATTTTTTCCTTAGATGTATTGAATATTGAATCACCTTGTAAATATTAAGTGTATATCTACTCAGTATCTTTAATTAGGAAAAAAGTTAACTTTGAAATACTCTAAATTATAATATCATAGGAAAAATTTTAATTGGTTGCTCCTATTTTCAATTTTCTTCCATCAAATAAGGATACATTTCTCTATTCTCTACAAATTATATAAAAAGAGATAGTATAGCAATTTTCCACAGAAGCATATTAAATATAAGTGAGTAAAAGAATTTCAAAAGCTAGCAAATCACTCAATTCCTGAAAGTCCATAGTCAAGATGTTTTCTTAAATCAAACATATTAGAAAAAAGACAGGGCAACACTAGTTATTAATTGGATGCTGACTGTGTGCAGAAAGTTCCATTTAGAAGTTGGGGGTGCAGAGAAATACATGCTCTGCAGTTTAAAAAGTGTTTTCATTTGCATTATCTCAAGTGGTCCTTACAACTTGGTGACGTTGTGTCACCTTCATTTTTACTAATGAGGAAACTATGTCTCTGAGAAGTGGTATGTTCAAGTTCACACAGTTAGAGGATATAGAGCTGGGATTCAAAATCAGAGCTTCAGAATATTGGTCCAGTATTCTTTCACTATGACACATTACATCTCTCTGAAATAAAAGTATGAACCTTAATGTAGGCAAAATTTATACATAAAACAACTTGGGAATATTTCCATAACTGGATTCAATAAAAAACAAACATATAAGTGTACAAATGATTTAGACGCAGAAAGTTCATTGTGAGAAACTTCCTAGGGAACATGAATTTTCACCTTTTACCAGAAGGTGGAAGACACAGTTGGTTAAGGAGACAAAGGACATTCTTGGCATGAAGGAGGTTTCTCTGTCTCTGGCAATAATTCACATCACACTTCTGACACCAGTTTCCTTATCTTTATACATTGATCTGCTAGGCATATAACACATGGCCAAACTAGAATGGGTCTGGCCTTTTTGAGAGTTGTAATCTAAAATATTCAACTACCTTCTTATATATCAGCTTCTAATCCTACAGAACACTCAACTCCATTCAATCAGCAGTTATGTATAATTGATACTTTTCCTTCTCCAAATTTTTGTCCTAATCATTTCACGTGCTACCCAATGGCACTGCACTTTTCCATTCATTAACTTTATTGGATGTTGTCAGTTTCAAGCTTTATGTACTGTGCTTTCTGGGCTAAATGCTAAAAAGTTTAAAATAATAAAATCTCTTGCCATCCATGAAGCCTCTGTCACAGGCTAACTTCCTAAAAAGTGACCTAACAAACCATGTTTTAATACCTCATTAATTTTACTTTTAATTTCTTCCAAGTGAAGCATTAAAAATGTTTACAGGGGAGCAGATGTAACTCAGTGGTTAAGTGCCTGCTTCCCATGTATGAGATCCTGGGTTCAATCCTCAGCACCTCCTAAAAAAAAAAAGTTTACACATGTGTATTTGAAATGAACAATAATATGTGTTTCCCACCCACCCCCCGTTTTTTTAAAGTAAACTTTATTTCAAATTTAGAGACAAAAGGCAGCTTAACAAGTTATGGAAGCATTACTCCAGAAAATTCTGTCCAGGCACTTTTATCACATATAATCCTAAAAACAAACTCAATTTTTCCTCCAGTGTTTAGAAAGATATGCAGATGAACACAAGTTTGTTAAATGACATGATTAAGGTCTCCTTGTTAGTGAAAAAAATGAAGAAAAAAATGCTTAATCATATTCATATCTCATAAAACTAAGTCTCATAATCTTTTTTTTACCTTTAGCATTAATATAGTACTTTCTTTGCTTTTGTGACAAAAATATTACAATATTATCTATAATCTATAAGTTACCTTAGTAATATTTTCCCATGTATCACCATATTCTTAACATCCTATAGTAGAATTTTCTTGTATTTATATTATTAACCACAATCCTCATTACCACCAAAATCACTGTTATACAGTCCCTATATTAACCTCCAGCCTGTCCTCCAACTAACATTAATCTCCCTTGACTACTTGTTTCCGCTAGACACATCCATAAATCAGCAATGTTTATTACATTAATTATAATGTGCTACCATCAATGCCATCCATTACCACTTATTTACAATTGACCTTATTAGACATTCTACCTACAGCCAGCATCAGCTCCCCCTTCTCAACCCACATTCCGTCTCCCACCAACCTACACTGTATAGTCCAACTCCATAAATCTACTCATCATATTTAGCTCATGTCAGTGAGGCCATACAATATTTGTCCTTTTGTATCTGGCTTATTTCACTCAACATAATATCCTCAAGGTTCCTCCATGTTGTCATGTGCTTCCTCAATTCATTTCTTCTTAGACACTTAGGTTGTTTCCATCTTTTAGCAATTGTGAATAATACCTCTATGAATATCAGTGTGAAAATATCTGTTTGTGTCCTTGCTTTCAGTTCTTCTGAATATATTCCTAGTAGCAGTATTGCTGGATCATATGGAAGTTCTATATTTAGCTTCCTGAGAAACTGTCAAACCATCTTCCACAGAGGCTGCACAATTTCACACTACCATCAACAGAGAAGGGATGGTCCCATTTCTCCACATCCTCTCCAGTATTTGTAGTTTTGTTTGTTTTTTTAATAAAAGCCATTCTGTATGGTGTGAAATGATATCTCATTGTAGTTTTGATCTGCATTTCCCTTATAACAAGTGATGCTGAGCATCTTTTCATGTGCCTTTTGGCCATTCATATTTACTTTTTGGAAAAAATGTCTGTTCAAGTCTTTTGCCCATTTTTCAATTGGGCTGTTTGTCTCTTTGTTGTTAAGTTGTGTGATCTCTTTATATAATATGGAAACCAAACCCTTGTCAGATTTGTGGTTTACAAAGATTTTTCCCAATAGTTGGCTGTCTTTTCACCTTCTTAACAAAATTGTTTGAAACATAGAAGTGTTTAATTTTGAGGGAGTCCCATTTATTTTTTCTTTCATTGCTCATGCTTTAGGAGTAAGGCCCAAGAAATTAATGTGTTATTTAGCAATTAATGTTTCTATATGTTATGGCAAATGAAAATGCATTCCAAACACTTGGGCTCTGCTTTTCAGGGATATTGTACAGCATTATTTATTTGCTAAACATCATCCATACTTGCTATTAAATCTAGG
>JAQZBX010052138.1:0-19217 GCA_029593785.1 Cabassous unicinctus
AGACTATCCCAATTGAGTGGTATTTTTATGCAGAAGATTTTGAGGTCTTGATATGAAGGATGGGCATCAATGATTCTTCCAAATAAAGATGATTCTTCAATTGATTAACCCCATCATGAAATATTTCTTAAGTTGCTTGATTGATGTTTATATCCAAAAGGGAAAGAGCTAAAAGAAAGGGTTGAAGAGGGATCTTCATAGAAATCACATGTTGAATCAAGATGATTTAAGGCAAGTGTGTGGACAATGGCAGGGGCAGGATTTAGCAGGGAGGGAGTGAGGATCCAGAGGGCTGGTATGGATTTTGGATAAATTATGGTAGTAGATGAACTAAGATTAGTTCTTGGTGAGATATACCACAATGTTGACCTGCTGGTGGAGACATAAATCTACCTATGTTATGAGTTAGGGATACTTTTTTTTTATTGAGAGAGGAGATTGAAAAATCTGAACATCATGAGATAATTACCATATAAAATGCAATGACTTTAATGTTCTTATCTCTAAGATATCTTTATTCCCAAATTATTTATTAGCAATAGCCATAGAACTTTTATTTTTGAATCTGTGGGTGTCATTAACCTATTTCTCTTAGAACATAATACATATTTCTGTTGGTAGGCTTGTGGGGTATTCCCAGGTGAATATTTTAATAAGATATCCATGTCAAAGCACATTTCCTTATAAAGTTAAAGTTCCATAAAATTATAATGTCAGTAGGAATTCAACAGCTTAATAATGCTCATGCACATATGTGTAAAGTTTATTAAACAATTTCCTGCTACTAATATCTTGTAGATGCTTCCCTACATTGCCTTCTAGGAGTTTTATGGTCATGGATCTTATATTTAGGTCTTTGATCCATCTTGAGTTAATTTTTGTAAAGTACATGAGATGGTGATCCTCTCTCATTTTTTTGGATATGGATAACCAGTTCTCCCAGCATCATTTGTTGAAGAGGCTATTCTGTCCCAGTTGAGTGGGCTTGATGGCCTTTTTGTATATCAGTTGGCTGTATATGTGCAGATCTATATCAGAACACTCAATTGGGTTCCATTGGTCATATGTCTATCCTTGTGCCAATGAAATTTTGTCTTGACCACTGTAATGTTGTATAATAGTATGCTTTAAAGTCAGGTAGCATGATTTCTCCATTTTCATTTTTCTTTTTCAATATGTTTTTGGCTATTCAGGACCCCTTGCCCTTCCAAATAAATTTCATAATTTGCTTTTCCAGGTCAGTAAAAAATGTTATTGTAATTTTTATTGAAATTGCATTAAATCTGTAAATCAATTTGAGTAGGACAGAAATCTTAGTGATATTTACTCTTCTAATCTATGAACATGGAATTTATTCTTCCATTTATTTATGTCTTGTTTGATTTCCCTTAACAATGTTGTGTAGTTTTCTGTGTACAAATCCTTTACAACTTTATTTAAGTTTATTTCAAATCTCCAAAGAGATGTGATTCTTTTAGTTGCTATTGTAAATGAATTTTTTCCTTTATTTCCTCCTCATTTTTGGATTTTCATGGCAGGTAGGTCTGGAAACTGTGGATAAGTTTTGAGTTTTACAGCTTCTTTACCATCCTAAGCATTGCCTAGTTAGTTCTTGGATTGTCTGTGAGTGAAAACCAAAGGAAGACATTAGTTTAGCAATGAAACTACTGGTGAACAGGGAACTGTTATTTCTACTGAAATTGCATCTCTATTGCTAGAATTTGGGCAGAATATGGGAAAATAATTCATTCATTTTCCAAGTTAGTAGTAATAATATGCTTAGGATTATGGTGAAAAGGGTAGATAGAGATGAGTAAGAGCACAACTTGGCAGTCCAGTAGTGATGTAGATGTTTCAGTAGGTGACTTCAACTAATCCAGTATAGAGGTGCAGGGGTGAGGGCTGTGCAGTGGTCAGGGGACCAGGAGAATGAGGCAATGAAAAATAATTTAATATTCTCTAGTAGTAAACTTTTTAAAATTCTGATAGAATATATTTGCACATTTTGAAAATATGTTTAACATTCTCATTACCATTGTGTCACCAATTACCCATTTTCTCTCCTTTTAAACAACTTTTGTACAAATTTGGTAAGTGGAATCAAAGTAGAGGGAGTACTATTTCCTTTAAGATTGTTCATATAAAAGAAGGAATTTGGCAGTTAGAGTAAAATTTTAGGTCTTGTGAATACTTTTGAAGAATGAGAGAAACCACAACAAATAAAGAGGTTAATGTTATCCTTGACTAGAAAGTCAAGGTGAAGATACAAGAGTAAAAATGAAAAGTGGGGTTTGGAGGTCCAGGAGAAAATTGAGAATGGGAGGCCTCTGACCACAGGAAGAATCAGGATAGAACCATACTTCAGTACAGCAGTCTTAGCAGCCACAGGGTGTGCTACTCAATATCTATCCTAAATCTTTTTCATAAACACTTGAGTTTTGTAGAGTTGATAGAGGAAAAACCTACTAATCCCAAGTTCTGTGTGACACCTATTCAGTTGTGCAGATGCTGTACATTGTTTAAAGATTTTTTCCTGCTATTTTAATGTATAATAGAACTATCATTTGTTTTTGTTAGAAGATACTTTATATCTTTTATAGAAGGCATCTATAAAATGGCTTAATAAAAATATTTTATAGATGAAGAAACTGAGGTCTGTAAGGGGAATATTCAAACCATAGCCATGGTTAAAAAGTGGCAGATCTGATTATTTCTTCCCTTATGATGAACATGTAGATTTACATGAAATTGTAAGATACAGATTTAGTTTTGAATTCTAGAGGGCAGGTTATATAAACAACATCTGAACGTCATAATTGTCAGTTTGTTGGGAAATTTCAAGGCTATATCACACCATATCTCATATGATTTTTTTAATAATGAGATTTCATTATTTGTTATATATGTATGTCCCTGTAAGTGTATCTGAATGATGGATGCCAAGTTAACACTGAAAACAATCTGACTGGAATCCCAAACACATTTCAAGTGTTCTATACATGCAACCCCTCCTTTCCTCATTATTGTCATTCCAACTATCCTCCTCTGGACATTGGTATGTATGGCCCTTTCTGAACTAGAATGTTCATTATATTTTATGAATCAGTGACCTTCAGAAATGTAGCTCTAGACTTACGCAGCAACAGTGGGTTTTGTTATATTCATCTTGGAGAAAGTTAAGGAATGTCATGCTGGAAAACATCAGTAATCTTGAGTCCATGGGTGATTCTCTTAAATTAAAAAAAAAATTATTTATTTTCTTCTTTATATCTATTTACCTATCCACCTATATATTTATCTGTCTATCATTTATTCAGTAAGTATTTAGAAGAGCTCCCTCTTCTACCACTCCAATCTTTGCTCTGATTTGTTCACATACAATGATCTGAAATAACTTTGATTCTTCTCTTTTTACTTATATCACATTTTTCACACCAGTGGAATGTAATCTTTCCACCTAAAATTCTATGTTTTTCTTGCTAATTAATCTCCAAAACTCACAACTGCATTGATTATTCAATATTATACTAATGGATAAGTAAATGGTTAAATGATCTCTAAATAATTAATATACTTTAGGAACTATGTTGAGGCCTCTGAAAACCATAGTAAATTTACAGGCAAGCTGTAATATACTCTAAGAACACATAGGGCTATAAAATTAATGATAGCCAGTAGGTCTAAGAAAGCATCATGGATGGCAGCCACTGTGTGTCACCTAAAAGTAGGATATAAACTTATGTGCAAGGGGATTTTGACAGGTGAGGCCACCTCAGAATCCCTGGAAATTTTGGAAACTTCAAAAATAAGTCTTACCCTTACAAGAATAGCTTGAACTCCACACATGAATGAATTACCTTGTAAATGATCCAGACTGAATATGGTATAGGAGAGGGAGGGTCTCCTCCAGTTTTGAGAATAGTCTCCTAATGGAGACACTCCCAGGCAGTTGGTCATATGACCCCTTGACTGTTTCATTGCCCAAGTAATTGGCCTCCTCCTGATGTTACTCTTGTAAGAGCACTGCTTAAATAAACTGTCTTGAGCATCAGACAATTCCAGAGATTCATCTTTGATATAGATCAAACAAAAGGTTAGACATTGTCCTGGATAATGCATGACTCCTAAACACAATACATACTTTTACCATGAGGAACTTATGTTTTTCTGTGGAACTTAGTTTTTTAATTACTTTTAAAAATAATATTCAACTCCTGTGAAACATATTAATTTCTCCTTATACTGAAAGACTAAGGAAACTACAGTCTTTGAACTTGGGCATGGACATGAACAACCAGAGGTCTTTAATATTTTTTTCAGCACAAAGTTTGTGTCATCACATTGCCAGTCAATATCCTTTGTTCAGGTTGTACTTCTCTGTGCTGACATTCAGTGTTTCCTTATTCTTCTCATAACCTTCTGTCTCAGTTTGCTAAAAGCTGCTAGAATGCAATATACCAGAAATGGTTTGGTTTTTACAATGGGGATATATTGACATATAAGCTTACAGTTCTGAGGCTGAGAAAGTGTCCATATCAAGGTATCAGGTGATGCTCTGGAGCTTGTCATATGGCATGGCATAATAGCAGCATCTGCTGTCTCTCTTCTCTTTCAGGTCTCATTGCTTCACCTTCTGTCTTCCTGAAGATTTCTCTCTGCTCCTGTAGCTTTCTCTCTCCAAGGATCCATTGATTTCAGCTTCTGGTGTCTGGGATTTTCTCTCTTAGCTTCTGAGGTTTATGTTGTCTCTGTGGTTATTTCTCTCCATAGTCATTCCATTTATACAGGACTCCAGTAAGAAGATTAAGACCCACTCTGGGGCACACACTACTGAAGTAATCCCATCAAAGGCACTCAACTGAGGAAATCTAACCAAAAGATCCAACCTGCAATAGTTTCACACCAACAGGAATGGATTTGTTTTAAGGACATGATATTTTCTGGGGTCAAAAAAAGCCTCACTCAGGGTGGGCCTTAATCCTTTACTAGAGTCTTATAAGCACACTGAAATTCAGAAAGAGAGAGAAAGCCGTGAGAAGCAAGAAGTTGAAATCCACTGGAACCCAGAAGAAAAGGAAGAAAACGACGAGACCAGAAGATGCCAAAATGTACCTTGCCATGAACGTCACTCAACAGTCCCAGAACACTAATCTTCAGGGAGAAAGAATCACCTTGATGACTTGATTTGAAATTTATTTTAGGGTCAAAACCATAAGCTAACAAATTTCCACTATTTTAACACATTTCATGGTATTTGCTTGAGCAGCCTAGGAAACTAAAACACAATGTATGGCCACCCTCAAAGCTGTTCCACAGTAATCTGAATTAGCTGAACAGAATCAGTGATCAGCTTCTGGACTTTACACCCAAGGATCTTGGGAACTAGGTCTTTATATCCCAACCTGCTACCAGCTCTCTACACTAGAGCTGGAGCTGTGGATCAAACTGCTGAATGCAAGCAGTCTCTAGGGTAGGGGATAGGAGCCACTGAACAGAGTGAAATTCACCATTATTTACTGCAATTTACCAGTCTCATCCTCCCTAGTCCCACTTTCACCTGGATGTTTAACACTGTTCTGCTAGGTTCTAGAGTTTCAAAATAGTTGATTCAGACAGTGCCATTTCAGTAACTGTTCTAATGGAGGAACTAATTCCTGGAGCTTCCTACTTCATTATCTTCTCCCAATAACCCTTCTATATTTTATTCAACTTTATTTAAAATTTACTTTATTATTCTGCTAAAGGGGTGCCAATGCAAAGCACCAGAAATCTATTGGCTTTTTAAAAGGGTATTTATTTGGGGTAAAATCTTACAGTTACAAGGCCCTAAAGGATCCAAATCAAGGTTGCTTTCTCACCAAGATCTGTTGCTGTGGGTAGAAGCAAAATGGTCACTGATCTCTGTGAGGGTTCAGGCTTCCCCTCTGGATTTCCTTTCTCTCAACTGCAGGCTGGCATAGGGCTTGTCTTTCAGAGTTTACTCTCTCCCTTTGTATAAGGCTCATTTCTTTTTGGGCCTTCTACATCAGTCTTTGCTCTATTCCCAAGGTCATCCACAAAGTATCAGGTGAATGGCTTATCTCCTCCTTGGGCCTCAGGATCAAAAATGGCAGAGCTCTATTATTTCCTGTGTGTCTTCTTGAGTGAGTGTCCATTTATATCAGCCCACCAACGGTGCAGGGATTCAACCTGACTTGCATCTTAATGATGTAGCCAAATCAGACATCCTAGATTGATTTTATTAAGTAACCTTAATCAGAGGCCCTCACTGGATTTAATACAATCAAAAGGTATCACACCCACAGGAATAGATTAGTTTTCAAACATAATCTTTCTCTTTTTGGGATTCACAAACTTACCCTCAAAATGGTTACATTTAGATACAATGAAATGCACATCTTAATGGCTTCTAACAAGCATGTACATCTTTGTAACCCAAATCCCTTTCGAGTTAAACCATTAACCTTCACTCACATGTTCCTTCATGGAAATTTCTATTTAATCCTCATCTATATCCTGATTTTTTACATAGTGGATATTTTTCACCTGTTCTGAAACTTCATATCAATGAAATCATATAGTGTGTGTATTTGCTAAGGCTTCTTAGCATAAGGATATTATGTGTATCCATAGTTCATTCATTTTATTAGTTAATAATCTTCAATTGTGTGAATTACCAAAGATTGTTTATCTATTCTCCTTTAAATGGAAACTTGGTCTTTTCAACTTTTGGCTAATTATATATATTTTAGTGTAGATATCTTTTTGTAGGATTCTCAGAGAAATTGGAGGTCAAATGCTTTCCATCATTTATTGGGAGCCAGAGATTAGAGGGGAAAACAACAAACATTCACACAAGTCCCAGAAGGTACAGATCTTCTCTGATGTCAGTGTTTTTTGCCACTGCTGTGGTCCTATTCCTGACTATGCCTTATAGAGAGCTAGAATAGTTGAATATTACTAATCAATTTCTCTGATTCATATTTCTCTTTAAAACATAGTTGTTAGTACCCAAGTTCCTTCAGGTGGAGAAAGTGGAATGGTTAGCCTATTTTACCTTTATCCTGAGCTCAGTCTATGGGAAGGCTGAAGAGAGGAGTGATTTATTATAAGGAATGGGCTCACAAGACCATGAGGTCTGGCTAGTCTGAACTCTGCAGGGCAGACTGCAAGTGGGAAATTCCAAAAAGGTCATGCTGAATTAAATGGGAATTCCACAGAGGAATCTTACTAGCTGAAGGTGAGGAAAATGTTTTCTTTCTGATATCTGAAATTCTAACTTCTGGCTGTTAAACCTCTGGTTGATTAGATGAGGAGACTTCCCATGTTGTTCACTGTAGATGCAATCAGTCTTAGATGCAATCAATAGATTACAGATGAAAAGCCCATCCAGAATATACACCTACAGCAGCAATCAGGCCAATGATTGCCTTCCCCAAAACTGGACACTAAAACTCAGCCAAGATGACACGTGAAATCAAACTTCACAAGTTCTGATATTGTCTGTATCAATTTAAACTAGATGGTCATAAATTTAGAATATTAAGTATGATAAGTATCATAACTACAAAGAACATACCTCAAAATACCCACAAAAGGAAATGAGAATGGAATCACAATAGTTCAACACAGAAAATCAAATAAACACAATAAAGGTGGTACTGGAGGAAATGAGGGACACATGTGGTATAATACATTTAAAAACAAATGGTTAAATGGCAGAAGCAGCACCTGGTTTTTCAGTAGTTGCATTAAATGTAAATGAATTAGTCTTTTTTCAAAAGGCGGAGTTTGGCAGAATGGTTGTCCAAAAGGATTACCCAATGTTAAGGTACCTAGAAGAGTAATTTTATGTTCAAATAAATAAATAAGTTGAAAATGGGAATATGGAAATACATTGCATGCAAACAGCTGAGTATACAAATATCAGACCAAATATACTTTAAGATAAAAACTCTTACAAGAGATGAAGTACATAATATATGAATAGAATATAGAATATATTGTCCAAGAATATAGAAAAATTACTAATAGAGATGCATCTAACAAGAGAGCCTCAAAATAAGCATATGGGACAAATTTTGTCAGAATTTAAGGTAGAATTTTACAATTTTACAATAAAAATTAAGAGACTCCAAAACACCATTTTGATAATTAATAAAACATCTAGAAAGAAAACCAATAAGGACATACATGACTTGAACAATACCATAAATCAACTAGAGCCAACAGAAATACAGTCAACTTTCTCCCGTGAAAAGAAAAATTGCACTTTCTTTGAAAGGGCATACATATCCTTCTCTAGGAAAGATGATTTGTTAGGCGACAAACCAAATGTAGAAAAATTTAGAAAGGTTGAAATTATACAAAATATGTTATCTGGATGCAATGGAATAAAGTGAGAAATCAATAAGAAGCAAAACAGAAAAATTCACTAGTATGTGCAAATTAAACACTACACTTTTAAGCAACCAATGGATCAAATTAGAAATCACAAGGAAATTTTAAAGTGTTTAGAGATGAATGAAAACAAAAACAAAACATACTCCAAATTATGAGATGCAGGGAAGGCAGCTCTCAGAGGGAAATTTACAGCTGTAAATACACACCTTAAAAATGAATAAAAGTATCAAGTAAATAACTTCTAAACTTCTAAACTTGTAGTCTTAGAAAAAAATGAGCTAACTGAAAACAAAGATGGCCAATGGAAAAAATCATAAAGACTAGAGAGGAGATAAATGAAATTGAGAAAAGAAAAATTAAGAGAAATTTTAAAAAGACAAAAATTGGTTATTGGAAAACTCAATAACATTGAAAAAAATAGCTAGACATACAAAGAAAAAATAGAGATCAGATAGAAATAACTAAATCAGAATTTGAAGTGGAATCACTACTTACATTTCAGAATGATTAGTTAAAAAGTTGAAATAGACAAATTATTTAAAACCAAATGTCCTAGGTTAACACAAGAATAGAAAATTTATCAACAGATCTTTAACAAATGAAGAGATTCACTCCAAATAAAAAAATTCCAAACAAATAAATGTCCATGATAAGTTGGGTTCTCTGGTGAATTGTACCAAACATTCAGAGAAGAATTAACAGAAATCCTGACAGCCAGCGTAATGGGACCCTGAGACGGTCCTGCCCTAGGTGGGGGAGCAGGTCTGAGGTTGGCACGGGCACGCACACACCTGGGGACCAGGCTCTCACCCAGCTGGCTGAGCCCGGGAGCATGGGGAGGGGAGGCGGAGGCAGCATAAGCTTGGAGATCAAAGGTGGTGGCAGCTGACCCCACCACAGTTGCGCAATCGGACCCGGCAGCAGAAGTGACTGCGGCTGCTGCCACCTGAGGAAAGACGGTGGGGAAGGTAATGCCACATCCACCTTGGGCGGTATTTAAAGGCCAATGGTGCCCTGCTCGGGAACTGGTACAGGTCGGGACCGGTTCAGCTGTCACGGCTTGCTCAGCTTGCTACACCTTGACCATTCACTAAGCTGATTTTAAAGGAAGGTAATCACCAGGTAAATATGTGAGCTGTATGTTTCTATGTAAAATTAAACAGAGATATTGTCATTTCTTTTGACCCATCATGCATGTCACCTATTTTGTTTCTACTAATTTAAAATAGAGAATTTTTCCATTCACCAGGGTAATTGGTCTAAGGAATTTTTGCAGTGAGAAATCAGGTCTTGTCTTCTTCATATGGAAATGTCATTGCATTTCAAAATTCAAAAGGGCTTTTGACATTTCAATGTAATTGAAGGCATAGAGGCTTCAATGTAATTGAAGGTATGTAGACCATTTTCTTCTGTTTATTGATGTAATATATTAATGTTTTGTAATTTCAAGTTTTGTACAAAAAGTCTTCATATCTCAAACAAACTTGCTCATTTTCTTTTTCTTAGGTGTTTAATAAATGATCATTTCATAATAAATAAATGAATAAATAGTTCTTAGGTGACATGAAAATGTTAAACCATACCAACCATCTCAATGATCTATTATTTACTTTTTTTATGGTGTTATATACATACAATGTAATGTTATTCAACTATAAACAGAAATGAAGTCCTGATACATGTGACAGCATAGGTGCACCTTGAAGACATCATGCTGAGTGAACTAAGCATAAAAGGACAAATATTGTATGATTTCACTGATAAGAAATAATGAGAATAAGCAAATTCATAATATATAGCTTATCAGGGGACAGGGTTGGGTAGGGAATAGGGAGTTAAGGCTTAAAAGCTGCAGTTTTTATTTGGAAAGATGGAAACGTTTTTGGTAATGGGTGGTGGTGATGCTCTCACAACACTGAATGCAGTTAATAGCACTAGATTATATATTTGACTGTGGCTAAAAGGGGAAATTTTAGGCTGTATATATGTTACTAAAATAAAAACTAGAAAAATATATCCATGGACCTGCACAACACAGTGAACTCTAAGTTTAACCATGGGCTATAATTAACAATAAAATTATAAAAAATAGTACAATTATAAAAAATTGCAATAGTGTAAATTCATCAAATTATAACAAATGTACCACACCAATAAAAGGTGCTAATAGGGTGGTACATGAGAATCTTTTTTATGCATGATAGTTCTGTAAACCCATAACTTATCTAATAATATATATACACTGCATGGACTACTTTTTAAATTTATCAGAATTTTTCTTCCCCATCATTACATATCCTTGAAAACACAACTTTTCAAGAGTCCTGTTTTGCTTTTCAGCACCATATGTATATATTTTCAAGCTGAGTGACTGCTTTCCAGCAGAGGTGTTGTCCAGCTGCCATAATAAGCACCAATCACTAATGAGCTATGTCCACAGACTTATGACCTGCCTAGCTCTGAAGGCATCAGTGGACAATGGACTTGAAGTTTCTGAATCAATGTTCGGTGCCCAGATGACAGACTATAATATTATTGCTGTGAAACCCTCCTGTACTCCTAGAAATCCCTGTGAGGCTGCAGGTGAGGGTGGGTTGTGACAGTGAGGAAAGTAGAATGAACTTGATTTGAGAGGCCCTGGGACCAGACAACCTCAGTTCAACTCAATATTTGGGAGTTGTGCACCTTGGGCAGGCTGTCTCACATCTTGGAACCAGAGTCCTTGCTTCCACACAATGGAAATAAGAGGGGTGCTTAGCACAGTAACTGGCATACAGGGAACTCTGTGTATGAGTTATTACATTGTGCTCAGCATGGAGGGGCATTAGTTGACAGAACCTGAGAAGCCTCCAGGTTCAGTAGACTTCTACTCTGACTCTCCCTGTTGACTATTTCCTACCCAGAGTTTACAAAACCCTATTTTTTCAGTGATTTACCTGGGAGACAGGTGGGTGGATTGGGGGGGAAGGAAAACTGAGGTTTGGGGAGGTGAGCTTGTGCAAATTAACTTTTCTTATTTTTTTTTAAAAGATAATTAGATTACATAAATTTTATAAAATATACAGAGATTCCCATATGCCCCACTCCCCATACCTCCCACACCATCCAACATAAACATCTTTCAATAGTGTGGTACCTTCACTGCAGTTGATAAATGCATGTGGTCCATGCTGTGCCATTCAGCATGGACCACAGTTCACATTGTAGTTTACACTCTCCCACACAGTTCTGCTTGTTATGAGATGATATAAAATGGCCTGTATCTGTCATTGCAAGGTCACATAGGGTGTTCCCCAAGTCTGGAAAATGCCCCCATATTACAACTGTTTTTCCATCTCACAGACCCCAGAGGCTCCAGTGTCCCCTGGCTCCACATCAATGTTGTAATTTCTTACATTGCAAGAATCACAATATGTCTATAGTAGAATACCAGTAAGTCCATTCTAGCCCATAGCTCTTCCCCCAATCCCAAGGATTCTGGGATAGTGATGTCCACTCCACCTCCAATTGAATGGGGGCTTATATCCCATGGGGAAGATGGATGAGACTATCCTGCCTGCAGCTGTAGACTCAATTCCCTGGGATGGCTGTTGTTGATCATCATCCCCCCCCCCCAGTTGTCCTGGGTTAGTTTAATGAGGTGTAGAATAGGTGTTGCAACACCATTGAGGTTCTGGGCCCAACTGGCACATGGACATCCCAAAAACTTGAGTCTCTGGATGTACATCTACAAACTCCAGCACCAAGTATAGGTTTAAATAGAAGGGTCAGGTAAGCCATGTGCAGAGAAGAAAACTGAGTCTAACTCTGTCACTCTCAGGAGCACAAACTCAAATGTAGGTCCCACTGGCAAGGCAACAAACTTCAGAGCTACCTGCCTGGCCAAAGGACATGGGGTTCTCTGGATACCTCAGGAGGCCCCCTATGTGAGGTAGTATCCACTTTGGAAGTCTAGGAGATCCTGCTGAGATGTGTATAAGCATTACCTCTGGGATGACTTCCTACCTCACTTTGAAGTCTCTTACCCATATAAGCTCATTTGTCTTTACCTTTTCCCACTTTTATTTGAGGTCTTTTTCCAGTCACATTGCAAGTTGGTACTTGGTAGCAATCCCTCAGTGCCAGGGAGGCTGATCCTCAGGAGTCATGTCCCATGCTGGGGGGAAGGTAATGCTTATATATGCTGAGTTTGGCTTATAGAGAAGCCACATTTGAGCAAAAAGGAGGCTGTCAGGAGGCAACCCTTATGCACCTCATAACAATAGCCTAAGTTTCAGTATCAAGAACAAAGGCTCATAGGCCAGGCATCAATATCAAAGGCCCATCAGTGTATCATTCTCCTCCAACAGTCACTGCTCCTGCACTTGGGGGTCTGTTGCTGCTCCCTTAGAGAATGTGGCAGAGCTCTCCAGGATGGGAATTCAGAATTATGTTGGTTATTGTGTGAGTCTCCACACACTATGACAATGCCCTGTGAACATTTGAACATTTTTACATACATTATATGCATCCTTAGGTGAACTTCCTCTCATGCATCCCACATCACTGACACCACACATCAAAGATCCTCCCTCACCCCAATTGTAACCCTGCTGTGATCCACAGCTTCTTCAAAAATGAAGCCATTACAAAAGCCAAATAAAATTATTATGAAAATGAAACAATAATGATATACTTAAATATAATAAATAAAATACATAAAAAATTTAAAAATCTAAAAATAAAATTAAATTAAAATATTGGGATATTAAAAAATGAAGAATGTTAAAAAACAATTTTTTTTGACATTTTACCTTTCATCACCACAATATCTGGTGTCCTGTCTGTACCATGGCACATTCCCCCACACATTCCCCAGTGTCTCTCAATTTTTCATTTCATTTTCAAAGAAGTTTTAGTTCACAGCAAAGTCACACACAAAATAGAGAAGACTCTTATATACCCAATATCCTCCCCCTTTAATCCCCCTCATATTAAAACATATTAATATGTGGATGGAACCTTTGTTATAACTGATATACAAATAGTGAAACACAGCTACTAAACATGGTCAATGATTTATATTATGGCTTCATTTTAGACCATACACTTTTATAAATTTTGATGATATTTACCATGTCCTGTGTCCATCATTGTAAGCTCAGGTAGGACTCTTCCACTGCCCACTAAATTCCCCATTTGATCTATTTTATTTCTCCCTCCCCCTCCACTCAGGGCTCACAGTGACCACTTGTCTTCACACCTTGGGTGACAAGATTCATAGTTACATGCAACAAGAGGTCTTGTCACACTGGTTTGCCTACCTTATTAGGAAATTCTCTTGCTTGTGAGAGACCCCCACCTGTCTATATCTGAACTAATCGGTCCACCCAAAGATGGGATTTCACCTCCTTCCTGTTCATTATGTGGGTCTCTGCCAACTGATGCAACACAATATGACAAGATGAACATTCGCACCCTCCCTAGAAGCCTGCTCCAGGTATGCCCTGTCCTGAATGCCACCCTTCCAACAAACACCCTAACAAGTGACACTTTCTTGTCATATTGCCATAAGAGCATTCACAACTCTCTACTTTCAACCTCATACCCACAAATCCGAAGTATTCCCCTGGTCCGTCTCCCATCTCTCCCCCCAGTATCCTGGGTATTCTAACCCACCCTTTGCAATCTACCCACCCGTTAACCCTGCACCCCTAAACCCAAAAATATCACTACCCTCCTTTCTTATCCCTTCAATATGCAACTATACTCTATCACTTTACCATAGATTATATCCATATGGGTGATGGCTCACAAATTTCTCTTCTCTTTCTCCTTCTTGTAAGCCTATCTTTTAGACAATAGCTCTTTGAAACTGCTCAATCTCCTGAATTCATATCAGTGAAGTCATGTACTGTTCATCTTTCAATGCCTGGCTTGCTTCACTCAACATAAGCTCTTCAAGATTCACCCATGTTATCTCATGTGTTAGCATTTTATTCCTAATTACAGCTGAGTAATATTCCATTTTATGTATTTACCACATTTTATATATCCATTCATCTGTTGATGGGCACCTGGATTGATTCCAATTTTGTCAATAGTGAACAATGCCACTGCGAACATTGGTGTGCATATATCTGTTCGTGTCTTTGCTTTCAATTCTTCTGTGTATATTCCAAGCAGTGGAATCACTGGATAATATGGAAGATCTATATTTAGCTTTTTGAGGAAATGCCAAACTTTCCTTTACAGTGGCTGGACAATTCCACAATCCCACCAGCAGTGGATGAAGTTTCCCATTCTTCCACATCCACTCCAAAACTTATAGTTTGCTTTTTTTTAAAATAGCCACCATTCTAATGGGTGTAAGATGGTATGTCATTGTAGTTTTGATTTGCATTTCCCTAATAACTAGCGATGTCAAGGAGTTTTTCATGTGCTTTACAGCCTTTTGTATTTCTTTCTTGGAGATATGTTTTTTCGGGTCACTTGCACATTTTTTAAATGGGTTATTTGTCTTTTTATTTTTGAGGTGCAGGATTTCTTTATATATGCAGGATATTAGGATGCTATCAGATATATGGTTGCCAAATATTGTCTCCCATTGGGTAGGCTGCCTTTTTATTTTCTTGATAACATCCTTTGAGGTGCAGAAGTTTTCAATTTTGAGGAGATCCCATTTATCTATTTTTTCTCTTGCTTCTCGTGCTTTGGGTGTGAAGTTCATGAATCCATTTCCTATTACAAGGTCCTATAGATGCTTACCTACATTATCTTCCAAGGTCTTTATGATCTTGGCTCTTATATTTAGATCTTTGATCCACCTTGAGTGGATTTTTGTATAAGGTGTGAAATGGTGTTCTTCTTTCATTCTTTTTTATATGGATATCCAGTTCTCCAAGCACCACTTGTTGAAGAGGCCATTCTTTCCCAACTGAGTGGGCTTCCTGGCCTTGTGGAAAATCAGACGACTGCATATATGAGGGTTTATATCAGAACTCTCAATTCAGTTCCATTGGTTGGTATGTATATCCTTGTGCCAATACCATGCAGTTTTGAGCACTGTAGTTTTGTAGTAAGTTTTAAAGTCAGGTTGTGTGATGCTTCCAAGTTCATTTTTCTTTTTCAACATGTCTTTGGCAATTTGGGGTCTCTTGTCCTTTAAAATAAATTTTGTAATTAGTTTTTCCAATTCCTTAAAAAATACAGTGTTGATATTTATTAGGATTGCATTAAATCTGTAGATCAGTTTGGGTACGATAGACATCTTGATGATGTTTCATCTTCCTATCCATGAACAGGGAATATTCTTCCATTTATTTAATTCTTCTTTGATTTCCTTTAATAGTGCTGTGTAGTTTTCTGTATATAAGTCTTTTACATCTTTAGTTAAATTTATTCCTAGGTATTTGATTCTTTTTGTTACTATTATAAATGGTATTTTTTTCTTGATTTCTTCCTCAGATTGCTCGTTATTGGTGTATGGAAATTTACTGATTTTGAACATTGATCTTATGGCCTGTGATATTATTGAACTCCTTTATAAGTTCTAGAAGCTTTGTTCTAGATTTCTCAAGGCTTTCAACATATAGGATCATGTCATCTGTGAATAATGAAATTTTACTTCTGATTTTCCAATTTGGATGCCTTTTATATGTTTTTCTTACCTCGGTGCTTAAGCAAATACTTCTAAGACAATGTTGAGGAGGAGTGGTGATAGTTGCCATCCTTTTTTTTCCTGATCTCAATGGGAAGGATTTAGGATTTCACCATTGAAGACGATGTAAGCTTTGGTTTTTCATATATATCCTTTATCATGTTCAGAAAGTTAACTTCTATTCCTATTTTTTGCAGTGTTTTTATCAGGAAAATGTGCTGTAGTCTGTTGAATGCTTCTCTGCATCTGTGGAAATGATAATGGGATTTATTTCTTTCAATCTGTTTATGTGGTGTATTACATTGATTGATTTTGTTATGTTGAACCATCCTTGCATACCCGGGATAAAACCCATTGGGTCATGGTGTATAATTCTTTTGATATGTTGTTTTGAATGCAATTAGGAAGTATTTTGTTGAGGATATTTAGCATCTAGGTTCATTAGAGATATTGGTCTGTAATTTTCTTTCTTGTGGCATCTTTGTTTGGCTTTGGTATAAGGGTAATGTTGGCATCATAGAAAAAGATAGGTAATGTTTCTTCTACTTCTTTTTTGGGATGAAGTTAAGTAGGATTGGTGTTAGTTTCTGGAAGGTTTGATATAATTCACCTGTGAAGCCATCTGGTCCAAGGATCTTCTTAGTTGGGAGGGTTTTTATAACTGAATCTCTCTCTTTATTGTAATTGGACTCTTGAGTTTATCAATTTCTTCTTTCATCAATGTAGGCTGCTTGTGAGTTTCTAGGAATTTGTTCATTTCCTCTGAATTATCATTCTTGTTGGTTTACAATTTTTCAAAGTATCCTCTTATGATACTCTTTATTTCTGTGGGATCGGTAGTGATATCCCCTTCCTCATTTCTTAGTTTGTGTATTTTCATTGGCTCTCTCTTTTTCTTTGTTAGTCTGGTTTAGGGTTTGTCACTTTTATTGATCTTTTTCAAGAACTGGTTTTGTTTTTGTTTTTTCTAGTGCTTTCTTATTTTCTATTTCATTTAATTCTACTGTAATCTTTGTTATTTCCTTCTTTCTACTCCTTTTGGGTTAGTTTGTTGTTGTTTTTCCAATTCCTCATGGTTTGCAGTTAAGTCTTCAATTTTAGCTCTTTCTTCCTTTTTGTTATATGTATTTATGGCTATGAATTTTCCTCTCAGTACAGCTTTTGCTACTTCCCATACGTTTTGATATGTTGTGTTGTCATTTTCATTCATTTCAAGGTATTTACTGATGTCTTTTATGATTTCCTCTTTGACCCACTGTTTGTCTAAGAGTGTGTTGTTTACCTTCCATATCTTTGTGTCTAAGCTAGTTCTCTGGCCTTTCTGATTTCCAATTTCATTCCATTGTGATCTGAGAAATTATTTTGTATAATCTCTACCTTTCTGAGTTCATTGAGATTTTTTCTGTGGCCTAGCATGTGGTCTATCTTGGATTAGGATCCATGTGCACTGGAGAAGAATGTTTATCCCACTATATTTGGTTGTAATGGTCTGTATATGTCTGTTATGTCCAGATCCTCTAATGTGTTAACCAAATACTTTGATTCTTTGTTAATTCTTTGTTGAGACATTCTGTCTAATGGTGATAATGGTGTATTAAATTCCCCCAGTATAATTATAGAGGCATCTATTTTTCCACTCAGTTTTTCCAATGTTTTCCTCATGACTTTTGAGGCACCCCTTTTACACCTTTTGCTAATATATAGTGTCTGTCTTTGTCTTTACAATTGTTTTGCATTTAAAGTCTATTTTGTCTGATATTCATATAGGTATTCCCACCATTTTATGGTTATGGTTTGCTTGTAACATTGTTTTCCAGCCATTCACTTTCAGCCTCCTTGAATACCTGGTCTGAGGTGGGTTTCTTGTAGACAACATATAGATGGTTCATTTTTTTTAATCCATTCAGCCAATCTGTTTCTCTTAATAGGTGAGTTTAATGCATTAATATTCAGTGTTGTTATTCTCAAGGAATTACTTACATTAGCCATATTTTCTTTGAGTTTATTTATGTTATATGGTATTTTTAGTTCTTTTTGTTGTTTTAGTTGTTCCTACACTCTCCTCCAACTCTCTCCTGTTTTTTTCCCTTCAACCTGCAGAACTCCCTTCATTAATTCTTGAAGGGCAGGTTTCTAAATGGCATATTCTCTTAATTTCTGTTTATATTTAAATATTTTGAAGTTTTCATCATTTTTGAATGCCAGCATTGTGGGGTAGAGAATTCTTGGCTGTAAGTTTTTCCTTTTAGTACTTTTACCATGTAGTACCACTGCCTTCTTGCCTCCATGGTTTCAGGTAAGAAATCAGCACTTAATCTTATTCAGCTTCCCTTGTATGTGATGGTTCTCTTTTCTGTTGCTATTTTCAGTATTTTCTGAAAATAATGATGGTTGGGGCAATAAGCTCTGTTTTGCTCCTTTATGCTACCTGATTTGCTTGGCTGGCCAGTAGGTGGCAGCATCTATTCAATTTCTTTGATTTTTAAGAGAAATTTTAGTGAGGGTGAATATTTCAATTAGTTTGATATCTTTTTTCATTTGTAACCTTCCTTGGTGTTATCTTTATTTCATCCTCCTAGGAGAGAATTACTATTGTTTTTGTTATAATTACAAAATTGAATTCTGTGTTTTTAATAGGACTACATGGTGACAAAAATGGAAAAAATAAATATCTTTTCTTGGGGAAAATTGTATGTTTACAATTTCTTTGTCTTGAGCATTGGACAATTTGATGAGTGTATGTCTTGGAGTAGGCCTTTTGGGATTTATACTGTTTGGGGTGCACTGTGCTACTCAGACTTGTACATCTATCTCCCTCAGTAGGGTTGGGAAGTTTTCAGCCATTATTCCCTCCAACATTCCTTCTGTCCCCTTTCCCTTCTTTTCTCCCTCTGGGATGCCTATAATTCATATGTTTTGTGCTGTCATTCAAATCCCTAATTCCCTGCTGGATTTTTTTCTATTTTTTATCTATCTCTTCTACTATCTGTTTGATTTCAGATGTACTGTCTTCTACATCACTAATTCTTTCCTCAGCCTGTTTCAATCTACTGTTATGTGCTTCCAGTGTCTTTTTCATATCTTGGATTGTGCCATTCCTCACCATCATATGTTACCTTTTTATGTATGTTTACAATTTCTTCAGTATGTTCTCCCAGTGTCTTCTTTTTTTTTT
>JAQZBX010052139.1:0-19199 GCA_029593785.1 Cabassous unicinctus
AGGCGCCGGGAAGCGAACCCGGGGCCTCTCATATGGTAAACGGGTGCTCTATCCATTGCGCCACACCCGCTTCCTGCCGTGAGGTTGCTGCATCAGCCCACCGCACCGCTCAGGCCGGCGTGCCCTCACAAGGAAGCCTCGGGACGCGAACCCGGGCCTCCCATATGGTAAACGGGGGCTCTATCCACTGAGCCACACCTGCTTCCCGAGTTCATTCATTTCCAATTCATTATTCCAATGTGGTCTTTGTGAAATTTGGAGTTTAAAAAGCCTTCTAGCTATTATTATTATAGAAAGATGATATAGATGTAGATTAGATTAAATAGATAGATTAGATAGATAGATAGATAGATAGATGATAGAGATAGATGATAGAGAGAAGTAATAGATAAATAGATGGAGATGTTCAATGGATAGATGATAGATAAACAGATAAGATATATATGAGATAGATAATAGATAAATGATAGATGATGATAGATATAGTTGATATAGATATAGATATAGATATAGATATAGACATAGACACAGACACAGACACAGATATAGATAAATAATTTTTGTGATCTTCCAACAAAGCATTCCAGTAAAATTATGACATACAGTGGGCAGACAAGATGAGGTGCCCCGTTAGTGGTAGCTCTGTTAATTTAGCCATGATATGCTATTGGAACCTGATATTTTAAAGAAACTAATTATGTCTATGAGGTTTACATTTAGCCACATATAAGAGGAAAGCTAAGGCATACAAGGGTTAATAACAGTCGTTTAAGCAGGATAGGCACTTATTTCTCTCTCATGAGGAGTCTGCAGAGAGGCTACCTCGTCTGGAATGGGAGCTCCATCATCTTCAGGGACCCACGCCATTCATATCTTGCTGCTCCACGATCCTCCACGTATCAACTCCTAGCCCCAAATGGCACCTTGAGATCCAGCCATCATGTCCATATTCTCCAGGCTGCAGTAAGGAAGAAGGGGGAGAAGATTATTCCCCTCCCTCTTAAGAGCCTTCCACTAACATCCCATTAGCCAAAACTCATTCACAGAACCCATCCAGCTCTGAGTGAGGATGGATTTTGTCCTATTTTAGACGGGCAGTGCTGATTTGATTAAAATGCATGTTTTGTTACATGGAGAAAAGGAAAAGAACTGTTGGGGTTGACACTGGCACTCCCAGCCACCCTAAAGTGCGATGGACATGGACTTCAGCGGGGAGCCTTCCACTGCCCAAGGCACCTGTGTAAGGAGGGGCTGACGCCATGAATCCAGGTGTGAATGGCACGCAAGGAGAGCAAAAAAGGGATCATTCCATGGTCCCCGCCACCACTTTTTAAAAAGTGCTCCTGATTTTTTTATACGCTGAGGTCTTATTGTTAGAAATTGACAAGCGACATGTCAAGAAACACCCCCCACCCCATGCACATAATCACGGCCCCGGATATAATTGGGAGTTAATTTCATATTTCCTGCATATCATCTTGGAAAATTGAGCTGTCAGATCTATTTAAGGGCTACATGCCGAAATGCAAACACCCTAGCCGTGCTTTTTCAAGAATACATTTCCACAGGACTTTTTTTTTTCCTAGTGCAATAATGTTGCACTAGAAGCCAAATCTATTGAATCCAGCAAGCTTTTGAAGTTCAGATATTTGCTGCCTATAGCATTTAGAAAACTTGGAGAGGACAATGTAGCCGAGGAAAGTTTCTCTGAGATTATCATTTCCCCAAAAAACTGTCCCTTAATTTCCAAAGCTTTTAAAATTGTGGGTTGTAATACAGACCAACTTCTTATGCACTATGTGAGTTCAGCTGCATGTCCAGAACCCATGGGCAGGGCGTGCTGACGTACCCTGTGTAATCAAAAGCTTGGTTAGTAAGAAACGAGCAGGCCAGCCTTCAACTTGCCTCTTCTGAGATATTAAGCTACATGCCGTGAATGCGTGTTATGGAAACCTTGCAGGAACCTTAGGGTCTGCGACTTATCAAAGTGTCTCTCCAACGGGGGAGGTCCCCACTTGTGTGCCTTTCCTGTTCTTTGCATCTTGTATTTTCTCAAAATATGCTTAACTGGGAAGAACTCTGCATTCACTGTTCTTTTAATTTAGGTTCTCCAACTAGCTGAGAGATGAAGGTCGTCAAGTAAGGTGGGAGGTATACCTAGGTCAGATGCGATAACCTTGTTAGGAAATATGCAAAGAAAAATGAAGAGGGAGGGGGAGAAAGAAAATAGACTTCTGTGATTTGCTCTGTGGATAAGTTTATGGTCCTTACTCATGTGTGAAGTTTTACTGTGCTCTGCTGTGCCGAGCTGTGATGTGTTGTGTCGCGTTGGGCTAACACTAGAGATCAGACCTGAAGGTAGAAGGCTGAGGATGACTATCATGCAGACGAGGTCTAAATGTGAACAGGCCCTGGCGTAGGTGGAAGGTGTCTTTGCTTTTTCATTTTGTTCTTCATCCTATGTCCTTTCTCCTTAGATTTCCAGTGTCATTTTTTCCCTTATTTTCTCCTATCTCAAAAAAAAATCTGCTAAAGTTAATTCACACCTCCATTGCAATAAAGTGTAAATGAATTTTCTTAGCATTCCAGCCAAGGTGAGTGTCTGAGGAAAGAGCTTTTGAGCAGCAGATCAGGTAGACCTCTTCCACCTACTAATGCAAAAACCCTGTATCAGATAACCCAAAAGAAAGCAATCTGGGAAGTGTGTTGGCACTATTCCAAGTCAGTTCTTTCCCTTTCATTGCCCCTGATGAGGATACCTAGAAAGTTCTGGAAGATCCTATAGTTTTCATGAAAGACAGTATTGACAAGCGGACTATGAATGAATCCATGGGTGAGAAGGACCTTAGCAATCACCTAGACCAAAGGCTTCACACTTTTTTTAATTAAAAGTGAATTATTTTATTTTTACTAGAAATATTACAGGGATTCGTAAGATGTAAAACATATACCAGGTAAAGCAGGGCTGTGTGGCAGAAACCCAGGGTGGCATCAAGTGGGAGGTGGGCAGAGAAGCCGGCAGGAGCCCTGGAACCTGGGCCCAGAGTCTAAACACTGCTGTTTCCTCTGTCCCAGACATTGTGAAGCTCAGAAGCCAGGCACTGAGCAGTGAAAGGGCTCATCCAAAGTTATACGGCCAGAAAAAGAAAAAAAAAGTTATTCAGCCAGGAACGACAGAGTTAAAACTGGGTCCAGTTCTGAGTTTTTCCATGTCAGCAAACAAATGACTGCTTTTCGCCTTTGATGTTTATTTTTTCTGATTATTAGAAAACCTAGAAAGTGTGAGTCCACCTAAAATCCCATCAATCAGAAAAAAATTATATGCTGCATTTCCAGTATGAAATAATCATGAATAATCTTAACTTCAGCAATCTTAAATAGATTTGGTTTTGCTCACACGGATTCAGATGCCTGTTTGATCTTGAGACCTCACGAGTCTGAAAAATAAAGTGCCCTTGACCCCAATCTGTAGGTGCATTCAGAGAAGTCTACCTTTCTTCATAGATTCAGCTTCTTTCAGGGAGAGATAAATAGGGGAGCCACCCTTTTGAAAACACTCTTCCCAAAATCTCCCATAACTGGGTGCTTTAGTTTCCTAGGCTACTTAAGCAAATACCATGAAATGGGTCGGCTTAAAAAATGGGAATTTATTAGCTTACAGTTTTGAGACTAAAAGAAAGTCAATACCAGGCATTATCAAGGTGATGCTTTCTCCCCAAAGACTGTGGCAGTCTGGGGCTGGCTGCCGGCGAGCCTTGGCTCCTCTGCCACGTGGCAAGTTACATGGTGCTGTCTTCTGGTTTCTTTCTCCTGTTCTGGGGGTCATTGATTGCAGCTTCTTACTTCCTGTGGCTTTCTCTCTCTCTCTCTCTCTCTCTCTCTATCTATCTATCTATCTATCTAATCTATCTATCTCTATCTCTATCTCTATCTGAATTTTATTCTCTTTTTAAGGATTATAGTTATAGGATTAAGACCCATCCTGATCAAGGTGGGACATACCTTAACTGACATAGCCTCATCTAAAGGTCCTATTTACAATGGGTTCACACCCACAGGAATGGATTAGATTTAAGAAGATGTATTCCTTTGGTACACACAGCTTCAAACCACCACACTGGGTTTCCCTATCTATGCAGATAATGATAAAATAATTTGAAAATGTTTGTGATAGGGAGTTTTTCTAGACATTTCCCCCAAGTGTCCAAGCGTATCAAGCTCTGGCTACAGCTGAATGGTTCTAATGAATTCCTTGAAGCTCCAAAATGGATACTACTTCAGTTAAAAAGGATAGGAAATGGAAAGGCTTCTTTCACCCCATGTATTAAATAATTTTACATTGATAAGTACCTGTGAATCCAGATGAGAATGGGAAAGGAGATGATGCGAATGACAGGCTGAGGGGCAGTCACCCCAAATGCAGCAACTGGCTTTGCTGAGCTGACTTTGCAAAACAAGGAAGAGATGACCCACCAACGTCTGGCAATTTGGGGTGAAAGCAAGAGGTCTGTGCTCTACCTAAGCAGCAGGGACAAGGAGTTGAGGGGACAGCCACACAATGGATAGAGCGAGATGGAAGCTGAGCCCTGGAGCCGGTTGCCTTGGTTCCAATCTGGCTCTGCCCTAAAAAGTTGTTTTACCTCTCAGAGCATTAAAGTCCCACTGTGAAGAGAATCAATAAAAATTGGACCGATCTTCTGAAGGTTGAATAAGTAAATGCACATAAATCACCTAAAACAGGGCCAGGCATATAGTGTTTAATAAATCTTAGCTATTTTGATCATAATTATTACCTTGACAATTTTCTGATATTTACCCTCTTCTACCACTCATCTCTCTCCTAACCCTGCCTTGTAAATTTAGACTATAATGAGTATTTTACTGAATACATCCAGAAGAGGCCATTGAGATTATAGCAGCAGTAAGACCAAGAGGAGAGTTGAACTGTAGGTGTGGGATTGGGGTTTAGGCTAAAAGTCAGGCCTGAAATTGACATTAATGGGGTCTGAAGCTTGCTGAGAGGGTGCAGGCCCATAGGCCTGGGTGCAATCTGAAATACAGACTTAAGAAAGTGCAGAGAATTTCCCAAGGCAAATAAAAATTAGTTTCCATTTAATGAAAACTGTGTCCTAGGAATTAGGCTCAGTGGAATGCATTGGTTATTTCATGGGATGCTCTCAACCATGCGTGTTTTCACATGCAGTACATTAGTCTTAGAGAAGGGATACAGTTTGCCCAAGGCCACCCAACTGGTAAGTAGCAGAGCTGGGGATCCAGTCCAGGTCCAACCCATGAGAAGCTCCCAGCCCAGAAGGCCAGCCAGTTGGGCACGTGGCACAAGCACAGGTCTTGGGGATGTTAAAATGGGCACCAGGTGTGAGCACGGAAATGCAAGAGGACAAGAGACAGGGATGTGGGGCCCTCTGCACCATGGAGTGTTGACTTATTCAACAACGAAAGCCATCTAGAGCTTTTGGAGAGTGCAAAGAATGAAGTGACTTGCATTTTAAGACCATCACTCTAATGGCAGTTTATGGGATGACTTTATTGGTGGAGAGAGAGGAATTAGGGTGACCCATTTAAAACCAGCCACATTAGTCCAGCGAGAGCTTCCTGGCCTTGGGAAACAGGAATAGAAAAGAAATAAGATATCTGAGACTACATTCCTAACACATAATATAACCATAAATATAATATTTACGAGCACTGAATTTGACACCCAATGACCCAAAGTTTGAATCTGAGTGCTGTCATATATTAGCTGTTTGATCGTGAGCATTCAACTTCCTCCTTTCTGAAGCAGAGATAAAGATTTAACTTAAAATCTATCATGAAAATTAAATAAGTTGAAAAAGATATTTCACTTAAAAGCATTTATTACACTTGCCTAGCACATAGCAATTATTCATAGTCCTTATTGCCTTTGTCCTTCTGGTCAACCAAAAAACAGATGGCTGTAGAGAATCAGAATGATTTTTTTAAATTTCCTTGTGACTCATGTAAACAATTTAAAAATTTTGGGAAGCGGGTGTGGCTCAATCGATAGAGCTCCCGTTTACCATATGGGAGGCCCCGGGTTCGCTTCCCGGGGCCTCCTTGTGAGGGCAGGCTGGCCCGCGCGGCACGGTGGGCTGATGCAGCAAGACCTCACAGCAAGGGGGAGATAAGCAGACACAGAAAAAATACACAGCGAATGGACACAGTAAAACACAAGCAGCAAGCGGTGGGGGGAGGGGGGAGATAAATAAATAAATAAATAAATAAAAAGAAAAAAATAATAAAATAAAAATTTTAATAACAATGAACCCTAATATAAACCATGGACTTTAGTTAAAAATACAAGTATAATAATGTTCTTTCACCAATTGTAACAAATATGCCACACTAATGCTTGGTGCTGATAGTAGGGTGGTCTATGGAACTCTGTATTCGCTGCATGATTTTTCTGTAAACCTATAACTTCTATCATAAAATTTTTTTTCAAAAATTTCCAAATATTATATTTCTAATGTTTCTCACAGATCAGCAGAGTAGAGAATCTGAGGTGTGTAACCTGGTGTCTTCCACAAATAGACACCTTTTTTTGTTCGTTAGTGGCTGAGTAAAGAGCACTGCAGCTAGACAAGCTGTGTCGCTAGTGACCCTGCGGGGTGGGTGGGAAACAAGGCCTTGCGGTCAAGTTTTCATTCCTCTGTCTTTTCACACGTGTGTCTCCGTGGGATCCCGGCTCCAGGACAGGAGAACCCAGGCCTGACTCTTTTCATAGCCTAGCAGGTAAACCTCGGGCACAATGAGTTGCTTCCTCTTTTTAAGTGACTTATCTTTTCTAATTTTGGATGCAGATACCAAATACTTTAAAACGTATTTGCAACGTTCGGTCAAGAAGTAAGTTGCCCTGAAGTTGCCTAGAAGATTTCTATCAGGAACTCAGATCCCAGTCAAGACCCTATATATAGCATGATTTGCAGATCACAGAGCCTCTAAAGAATTGCCACCAGGAAAAGCGCCCAGTGAAGGAGGCAGCCATCTTTGTTTCCCCAGAACAGGACAGTGAGGTATTTTCACAGCTAAGCGAATCCACTGCATTGTTGGGCTCTGGTGTTTCATTCACCCCCAAGGCTTGGTGTTCTTCTGGTTTCATTGATCCGTGGTGGCCTGGCTGCTTCCCCTGGTGCACTTGGTGTCTGCCCTGGGGAGGCCCAGCAGCCTCTGGGAGAGGCCCCATGTGGCAAAGCTCTGGAGTTGGCTATGGTTTGGAAAGCAGATTAGTTGTGCTTAATTATATGTCGCATCATATAGGGGATGAGAGCAAACAAATGGTCTTTGTTTCTTTACTTCATATTAGCCAGCGATTTGCTTGGGAACAGTGATTTTGGAGAAATGGATGCCGAGCAGCACTAGCCCACAGGCTGCAGCTTGCTGAAGTTGATAGTGTGTTTAGAAGTGCATCTATAATATTGTTCAAACCAGCTCTGCTTAGGCTTTTTGGGCATTGCTCTGTTAACAGCGTATGTCTCTACAGGAAGTTCAGGTATTCCAATACAACTACAACTGTGAATTACAACACAAGTAGCATCACATTCACAAGTGGCCCAGTGTCAAGTGATAGAGCCAATTTTTTGCAGTTGTGCAAATCTGCTCAGATGTGAAAGTGAGGGCTGTCAGGAAGCACGCCACCAGGTACACAAGGAACGAGTTTCTGGAGAGAAAACTTTTATTGTGGAGAATGCTGGAAGGAAATGAGTCAGTGGTCTTTGGAGGGAAAAACAAATCTGAGAGTTTCCTTTTGGCCTCGTTTATTTATTAAATTCTTTGGGTTCTTTGACTCTTTGTTTCTGAGCCAAACAATCTTAGCATCCTCTTTGCTATCGCAATCATTAAAACTTTCCCTGCAGAGAAAATGCATATCACCAAGAGTTCAGTGTGGTCAGTCCCTGAGTGTACATGAGAACACAGACACACACACATACACACACAAGTAACACACATGCACACAGACACATGTGCATGCACACATAAGCAGCACACGGACACACATGCACACAGACACACACAAGTAACACACATGCACAGACATACTCAGATACATGTGCAACACACAAGTACATGTACACATACCATCCAATGACAAAAGCTACTACAAATCCCTCGGTGTTTCTCCCCAGGGACAGTCCCAGTATCACTCCCCAGCCTGAGCATGCATTTCCCCAGCCCATGCTCAAGACCCTGAGCGGGGCCACGTCACCAGGGCCCCTCTCTCAAACCTCACTCCCCTGGAGAGGGGCAGAGTGGGCTCTCAAGCAGATGGGATTATAACGTATTGCCAGATTGCACTCCATGGATTGCTTCAGCCCTGGTATGCAGCTGGTGGCAATTTGGAGGAGGTCACTGCAATGCATGGGCTCTGAGCAGGGGCTACAGGATGGTGGCATGTGGCCTTATCCGCATTCTCAGGACCCCTCCTTCCACTGTATCTTCATGCCCGGGGTCCTCGGCACCATCCTGACACCTCAGCACACCTGGCAGTGGCAGGGCCCGTGGGTGGGCACAGTGAAGAGGACCCCAGGGAGCTCTGCCCCACCGCTGTGACCAACATCCGCTCGCCTGGCCTCACCTTCCAGAAGCTTCCACCGGCCTCTGGCTTTGTGTGTATGTGTGTGTGTGTGTTCTGCTCCAGGGGGTTGAATGTCACTTTCTCTGCCGTCACCCTTTTAGCAAGAGTTGCCTTTTGAAGAACATTCACTTTCCAGCTGTAGTTTCTTTCCCAAATAAATTCACTAGGTGGCAGTGAGCAGTGAGGGAAAGAGCAGCTCAAAGGCAAGGGAAACCGGGCGAGAATTTAAAAATCCTTCCAGGACCTGGGTCTGACTTTCATTACTAAAAGAAGACACACTGCAGTTTGAGGGGAACCCCTGGTCTTTTTGTTAAACAATGAAGTGCCAGGGTTAATGATGAAGGCTCCCCTTAGCACATTTCTGATTGCTTCCATTCTGGCTACATTTCATAATATTGCCAGAATCATAGACATTTTCTTTATAGCCTGTCAACATGCTCCCTCTACAGAAAGGACTGGAACTAAGGCTTATCCCATCAGTCAAAACTTCTATTGTGTGTGAGTGGGTGTCAGCATGTGTGAATGTGCATGTGGCAGAGTGTGTGTATGATTGTGTGTGCACAAGGGTGTGTGTGTGTGTGTGTATGAGTCTGTGTGAATGTGTGGTGTGAGTGTGTAAAGTAGGGTGTGTGTGGATGTGGGTGTGAGTGTGTCCATAAGCATGGGCGTGCGAGTATGTGTGTGTGTGTCAGTGAGTGTGTGGGTGTGTGAATATGCATGCATTGGCAAGTGTGCATGGGTGTGAAGCTGAGAGTGAATGGGCGTGTGTAAGTGTGTGTGACTCTTCTGTAGAAGGCAGGAGAGACGCATGTACCTCCAAAGAGCTGGGTGCCGCTGTTCTTTGATCAGTTTCCCTATTTAGCCATCAGGCAAGAAGACCCTCTCTTCCCACTATTAAACTCAGGATCCTCGATTCCCACCAGATAAAGTCTGGAATATCATATTACCTCTGCTACTGGAAGAAGCCAAAACTTCAAATTTGCTAAAGAACACTAAAACCCTAGTTCACAGTTGGTTTGCAATTGTTTTCTTCCACTTTGAAGTAGAAAGGCGATTTACATCGACTGCTGGGCTTCCCCGGCATGGCGTGGTGGGCTGCCCTGGGATGGGGTACAGGCTCTGTCCTCCCACAGCCTCTGCAGCTCCTATCCCTCCCAGCCCTACCCTGGCACCCAGGCCCAGGCCCCCAGGCAGAAGCAATGCCAGGAGCTCTGTTTCTGGTCAAGCATTCCTGGCACGGCAGTGTGGCTGCATAAGGCATCCTGGCCCTGACGCTTGCACCTCCTGACACCTGGCTCCTCTCTGTGGCCAAGTCTCTGCCTTGGCCGAGTCGACCCCCCTCAGGCCCTCTTGTCCTGCCCTGCTCTTGCCAACTACTCTCCAATGTTTGAAGTCCTGCCTCTGCATCCCAGCCTGGCCTCCAGACCCCGGTCTGGTTAGTCTCCCTCCCCAACACCAACCACATGCCTGTAAGCCACTGAATATTGACAACTCCCATTCCTAATGGTGTGCTCCACCAAGCTGTATGGATCCCACATGATGCCACCATGAACCCCCCCATTGCTAATGCCAGCTTGGCCTGAGGTCTGTATTCAACCAACATATATCGAGGGTCACTGTGCTGAGCTCAAGCTGGCCCTGGAGACACAGTGGAAAGGAGCTCATCGCCTCCTCCAGATTTCTTTTCTGCCTGACATTTGCTCCCCAGGTCCGTGGCAGAGTCTGTCCCCAGCCCCAGTCCACCTTTGCTGGAAGATTCTTTTTGTTTAGTTTGCTCAGTCTATTCCAAGCAAATGCCATAAAATTAACAGTGGGGATTTATTAGTTTACAAAATTAGTTTCAGGGCTGAGAAAAATGTCCAAATCAAGACATCACCAAGGTGATGCTTTCTCCCCCAAAGACTGGCTGCCAGTGACCATGGACTCCTCTGTCAATGGCAAGGCACATGACAGCATCTGCTGCTCTCTCCCTTCTCTTCCAGATTTTGTTGCTTTCAGCTTCTTGCTTCTGTGATTTTCTCTCTCTTTGTCTGAATTTTATTTTTTTGTAAAGGACTCCAGTAGGAGGATTAAGAACTATGCTGAATGAGCTGGGTCATATCTTAAGTTAATATCCTACTCATCAAAAGATCCAACTTACAATGGGTCCAACCCTGAGGTATGGATTAACTTTAAGAACATACTCTTCTGGGGTATGTACAACCTCAAACCATCATACTTCTCTAGGCCCAGTCAGCCTTTTCCTGTCGCAGCAAACTGGGCTGTGCCCAGCCAGCCCTAGGTCATCAAAGTCTCACAGGTCACCCTCCCTGCTCAGTCCCAAGGAAAACTCTGTCAATGGCTGTCCACAGGCAGGCTGGTGCTGCCTTGATTGAGTGCAAGAAAGGGACCCAAGTGCTAAATCTTACCCAGTACTGGTCTTCCCATAGTGCACACACTTAAAGGTGCCCCCAGCAGCTGGTAGGAAATCCTCCTGCTTTAGTGTGTGAAACACTGGGCCATTTAATTACCCCTGGTTAATTTGCTATAAGAGAGAATAATGAGACAGTAGTGTATAGTGATTTCTGTCTTAGCTTAGTCATGTAGTTGATCAAGAGATCTTGAAGAGGGTCGGGGGGAATAGAAGCTATCCCTTGCTAAGAAGATGAAATCATATGAGTCTAAATTTATACATTTGGTGGGCAGTGGTATCTTCCAGAAAGGCAGTGCTTGTGAGGACTGTGTTAATTATCTCAAAAGTGAGTAGTCTGAGTTGTTAATGAACGTGGCTATGCCAGTTGAAGCATAAAGAAACACTTAATAAATCTTCATGATGCACTAGCTGGAAAGCAAATTAAGTAAATACCAAACTTCTCTTTGGTTCTCCCATTGGAATAAGGCAGACATGGAATAATAATCCAATAGGAAAACTAAAATTTGAAAAATCAGTTCAGAAAGGAATGTTGATTAGGAAAAGATTTTTTAAGTACACAGTGTAATTTTTCTCAAGCGGCTTTCTCCAAAGTTGAGTTGTGGTAGTACTTTAAAAAAAAATTGTTGTGTCAAGATACCTTTTCTACTCTATCTATACACATTTATGCATATGTAGACACATTCATATCTGATTACTTTTTATTGCCTTTTTAAGAGATAAAATGGCTTACTTAAGAAACTAAATTGTTTTGGGGTATCCTTTTAAATAGGGTTTTATTCATAACTAGGAAAATATTCTTCCCTCTCTTTCTTGAAATCTTGTTCAAGCTTTGCAGTTAAAATAAATGTCTTGATTTGCTAGGGTCTGCTGTAACAAAGTACCACAAACCAACAGAAATTTCTCATCTCACAGTTCTGGAGGCTAAAAGTCTGAGAACAAGGGGTTGGCAGGGCTGTCCTTGCTCTCTCTATAGGGGAGATTCCTTCCTCGCTTCTTCTAGCTTCTGGTGCCCACCAGCCATCCTTGGCGTTCCTTGGCTAGTAGCTGCATCACTCCAATCTCTGCCTTGTCTTCACCTGGTCATCTTCCCTCTGTGTCTGTCTGTCTGTCTTCAAATTTTCTTCTTCTTACGAGGACACCAGTCATATTGCATTAGGGTCTGCCCTCCTCCGGTATGACCTCATCTTACCTGATTCCATCTGCAACGACCCTATCTGCAAATAAAGTCACACTCTAAGGTCCTGGAGGTTAGGACTTCAGCATATCCATTTGCAGGAATATGATTCCACCCACAACAATTGATTTGGTTTCATTCAGGGCTCCACTGGTCTGTCCTGCCCAAGCCCCCAGGTTAGTGATTTCAACCTTATTTTGGGTATTTGTTTTAGTTTGCTAAAAGCTGCTGAAAACAATATACCAGAAATGGGCTGGCTTTTACAATGGGGGTTTATTGACTTACAAGCTCACATTTCCGAGGCTGAGAAAAGTGTCCAAATCAAGGCATCATCAGGCAATGCTTTCTGCCCATTGATTCCAGCTTCTGGCTCTGGAGACTTTCTCTCTCAGCTTCTGGGGGTTTCTCTCTGTCTCTCACTCTGTATTCATCCCATTTATAAAGGATTCCAGTAAGAAGATTAAGATTCACACTGGGCTTCGCCTTACTGAAGTAACCTAATCAAAATGCCCTTAACTGAAGTAGCCTCATCAAAAGGTACCACCCACAATAGGTTCACACCCACAGGAATGGATTAGGTCTAAGGACATGGTTTTCTGGGGTATACACAGTCTCACACTACCACAGGTACTGAATGTGGGTGCTTCTACTCAGTGAAACCAGAAGCTCAGGTATTTATGAAAAGGGCAACAAGATGTATTTCAAAGTACTGAGCCCCTGCTACAAAGCACACCCTTAGTGCAACTCGTTAAGTCAGAGATATAGAGAAAATCACAAAGGGGGCCCAGGTCTCATTGTAGGGGTCTCCAGCATTAGCGAACAACACTTCCTTCTGGAAAAGGAGGCTTTGTGTTGGGGCACTGGGGTGCATCTCCTGACCCTGATCCTGTCCTGTTCCTCCTGGACCTGAGTCCACGCTTCCTGCCCTGCCTGGCTCTGTCCCCTGCTGGAGCGCCCCCTCCCTGATGCCAACAGATGCACTCTCAGGCTTCCTCTGCAGCCCATCCTCCGTGTAGAGTCCTACTACGTGCGCTGCCTGCCTTGACTGTGAAAAATGCAAAACCATGCACCTAATAGTCTCATCACTTCCCTTTGTTTCTTATGTGACCTCTCGGAACTGAGTAGGAGGTATGACTTTTGTGTACACTGTGAAGGCTGCAAATATCCTCTCTCACACTTGACGGCGGGTCTGCAGACGTGCAGGCCTTTGGGCAAGAGCAAGAACATCTTCTGGGCCTGGAACATGCTTCTCCATCACTCAGAAGACTTTGCCTTTGCAGCTTTTCCTAGTTAACCCTTACCACTTGGGTTACACCATTCGCAGTATTGCTGTCCACCCTCAAGCCATTTCCACAACTGCTCTGGCTCTTGGAGAATGTCACCGCTGCTCTGTCTTTATTTTATTTCATGAATGTTCTGGGCAATCAACATACACAAAGCAGTCAGGAAGTTATCAGCTATGAGGTTTAATACATGGACTTAACAGGAGGATGGCAGGGGAAAAAAAACAACAAAAAGTTCTGGAAACCACCTGGACAGCTAGAATGTGGCTGCATCCCATAAATCCAAACTGTGGGTGTTGACATCTCTCAAGGGGCCAGGTAGATATTTTCCCACAAGTGGAAAATTTCCAGGGAAACTACAGCCTGTTTTGCTTTGTTTTTTAAAATGCTTGAGAGGGTGAACTTTTTTTCTCTCCACAATAGATAAGGTGTTTTGAGGCCAAAGCCCTAATGAGATAATCACAGTGAGAGTCGCCACGGAAGCTAATATGTTTGAAAACGTGTTGAAAACATAGAGGGAGGCTGGCCCTGGGCCAGCACTTGGGGGGAGAAGGGAAGAGAGGGCTTTGTTTTCCCTGCAGCAGGTGATGGTGGAGAGCTGGGTCAGCCCGTCCTCTCTGGGAACCGTGCTGATAAGCGGTTTCGCCTGTACGTGGGAAGAATGGATGATGAGTGGAAGGCAGCCAACGGCCCTCTCACCCTTGTCTCTGCCCCGTGGAAACAACCTGCAGAGAGCCACCGCCTGTGGCTGTGGGGAATATGGTGAAGTTGGAAGCAACCTGTGTGACAGGAAATTCAGCTGAGAAAGTAAAGGGGCTTCAAGTGGTAGGGGCACATTCCAGAAAAGAGGCTTTGAAGCTGGTGGTGGCCGGAAGTAGGTGGAACAAGCCGGGTCTTACAGGCCTTCCCCCAGCACCTTGCAGCCCACCTTGCTTTGGTCTGCACCCATTGCAGACAAGCTGGCCGTGGGCCCTTTGTTTGAGGCAGCACGGACGGGTGATGAGAGCCCAGCGCCCACCCCACTTCTGGGTTCACGCCCCCACTCTTCTGCTCACTAGCTGGGGTGGGGGGGTGCGGGTTGGCCAGTAACTTACTCTATATGTGCCCCTATTTCCTCAGGTAGGAAACTGGGTGCCAGTCAGATTTCCCAGGATCAGAGCCTCAACCAAGGCTTTGCATGGAAGTGGTTTTTTTCAAGGAAGCTCAGCCAGCAAAGAGGAGGATTATAAAGATGAAGAAGGGGAAGAAGCCATGCAAGGGAGCAGGTGAGGTCCCCAAACCAGCCTGACCCCAGGGGGCTACTCAGGGTTTGCCCCTCTTGAAGAAAGTGGTCCTGGCTTTGGACCCTTCTCAACAGTTATGTCTCTAGGAGGATGGTGGGCGAACTTAAACTTCCGTGCACCTCTGGCTTTCATCCTTTGAGCTAAACAGCTGCAGTAGCTCAAGGCTGAGAATCCAAAGAAGATGGCAGATGAAAGCTGTAAGCAGCAAAGCCCGCAGAGGCTGGGGGGTCATGCACATCGATAGAAGGGGTCTCTGCAAGCACCAGCAGAGCTGTCTCTAACCCCAAGGTGAGGAATAAGTGAGTGGATGCCGACAAAGTGTCTAGAACAGTGTAAATAGGAGGCTTCTGGTAACTTCTGGTTTTGCCCAGTGCACCAATGCTGATTGTCACAGGGGGTCACTCCTCAGATGGACAGATGATGCAGAGTCAGGGGAGACAGGGAGCTGTCCATGGCAGAATGAGCATCTGAAAGGGCCACCTCAGGCTGGAGCAGGGGAATGGACATGACAGAGAAGAATCTGCCAAGCCTGAGTTTGCAGGAAAGTGTGTGGAGAAAACACAGAGGACTTAGCTAGCAATAAGCTCTATATGAGTTGACACACAGTTGAAACCAGCGACAAAGCTAATATTAGCAGAACGATCACTTTTGAACAACACAAGCAGCAGTTCTGTCCTGCTCCAGGCTTACCTGGGCCTCTTGGAGGTCTAGTGCACAGCTCCTGCTGCTGCCTTAAAGAAAGAATATGGTCAATCTGGAATATTATATTTAGAGGAGAAAAACTATCGTGATTTGGTAGGTTGAGGGGTCAGGGGTGTTTAGCCAGGGTTAAGGCAGTCAGGACAGCAATCTTCAGATGCTTGAAGAATTGTCATGTGAAAGAAGGAGGGAAGCTGATGAGGAAAGGTTTGCTGGCAGGAAATTGCATGGAAGTTTCCTACAGTCAGAATGTTCCAAAGACTGCTTGGATTCCTGGAGGCCTGGTGAGACTGGGCCTTCCCCGTGACCCAAGGTGCTCATGTAGGTGCTGACAAGTAGGGGGCATCAAATATGCAACAGGACCCATTCCCTCCCCTTGGTTTGAAGAGTCTTAAGTGCTTCTGATGGGTCAATGAGGAATGGATAAATAGATGATAGGTACGTAAGTGATTAGGTAGGTGATATAAAGACAAGCGCTTGTTGACCAAACAACTGGACACCATAACCTACCAAGTTAACACATGAACTTAGCCATCATAGATAGATAGATGATGTAGATAGATAAATGGATAGATAGATGATTGATAGATAGATAGATAGATAGATAGAATCAGAAGGATGGATGGATGGATGGATAGATGGATGGATGGATGGAAAGATAGATATAATAGGTAGTGGATATAAATAGATGATTAGATATATATCTAGATATAATGAATGGATGGTGGATGGTTGGTGGACAGATAGATGGTTGGATGGACGAATAGAAGGATGGATAGATGGATGGAGAGAGAGAAAGAAGGAGGGAGAGAGAGATGGATGTGGGCCATGGATTCAATAGGAACAAATGCATAATGTGCCTGGTGACTAGCCTTGCTCTAGGAGACAAGTGAGTAGCTAGGTTGGTAGGGTCCAGGCTGTCCACAGCACACTTCCTAGAGGCAGGACAGATGGATCTGAGCTCTGAGCTTAGAGACACATGTAAGCAGGTGGGAGACAACTTCCTGAACACCCAGGCCGTGTTTGGTTTCAGAGTCTTTAAGTTGGCTTTACAGTTGTACCAGCCAAATCTACTCCTCGGGCCCCAGGACAGAGGCAGCCCTATATTAATATAAGGAAAGTCAAATGGACGCACTTCCGCAATCCTTCCAGACACCAAGGTGATTTTGTAAACATAAAGGAGTCCCATTAACTGTCCCAGAAGCCACCGCAATGCGACCCTTCAGAGGTAATTCTCCAAGGTTCCTTTTTGTTTCCTCTTCCGGTGTTTAGATTAATTATTGATTGTGAATTCCTTTGACTCAGTGCTGCCGACAGGCTGCCGAAATCCCAGCGCTCTTCTGAGCTAAGCCCATGGCACCCTCTGAAACAGGTTCTCCCATTCTGTTCCTATTTCCAGAGAGGTGAGCTAAGATAACATGCCAGCGCTGGCATGTGTTCCCACTTTTCAGCTAGGAAGGCTTGGATTCCACCCAGATCCCACCAGCAACCACGACACTGATGAGGTCATCGCACCTTCCAGAGGCCAAGTGCTTCAGACACACATGTGGCCCTGCTGGGAAGAGCAGATAAAGGTTGCAGGAACACTAGAGAGAAACGATAATATCTAGCACTTCCTTAGCACGTATGTCCATGTGGTACGCTAAGTATTTACCTGTATACGTAGTCTCATTTTCACCCTCTCTGCAACCCTTGCAATTAAGTACAATTAATAACACACAGGATAAAGCACAGCCTGTGCTCTCACATACCACACCTCACGCCCATCCCTCTCCACTAGTGTGAACCACTGGTCCTGGTGTGGCCGGGACATTCCCAGTGTTAGCACTGAGATTCCTGCATCCCAAGGACCCCCTGTCCCGGGCCTGGTTGGTGTGATGTTTTGAAGTTGTATGTATCCAGTAAAGTATATTCTTAAAGGTAATCCGTTCCTGTGGGTGCAGACCTATTGTAAGTAGGATATTTGGGTGAACAGGATCTTGATTAAGTTAAGATGTGGTCTACCTCATTCAGGGTGGGTCTTAATCCTCTTACTCGGGTCCTTTATAAGAGAATGTAATTCAGGCAAAGGGAAAGAAAGCCACAAAAGCAAGAAGCTGAAAGCAACGAAACCTGGAAGAGAAGAGAGAGACCAGCTGATGCCACCATGTGACAGAGGAACCCAGGATCACCTGCAGCTGGTCTTCAGGAGAAAGCATCGCCTTGATGATGCCTTAATTTGGTCATTTTTCTCAGCCTCAAAACTGTAAGCTTGTAAACTAATAAATTCCCACTGTTAAAAGCCAACCCATTTTATGGTATCTGCATTTCAGCAGCCTAGCTAATAGAACACACAAACACATGTGAACACATATCAAGACACACACCCACAGACACACACAGATACAGATACACTCACACAGAGAGATACACACAAAGAGAACACACCCTCGCAAACAGACATACGGACACACACCAACTCACAGACACATGTACACACAGGCGCACACAGAGACAAACACAAACAGACACACATTTATGCACAGACATGCACACACACTCACACAGAGACACACAGGCACACTTACACATATAGACACATGCATACAGATGCACACATAGACACAAACAGACAGAACACACACAGAGACACAGACACACACACTCACAGAACTAGCATAACACTTCATATAAATGCCACACCTCCAGAGCCGGGGAAGACCTCAGAGATCCCCCCAGGAAATCAGGGAGCAGAGAGGCAGAGCAGTGCAATCAAGCACCGACTCCTGTTGGCTGGTGGTGGAGGCAGCTGTGTTCCAGATCCCAGAATCAGACAAAAGCACCAAGCGTGCATCCACTCGGTGGCGTTTCTTTATGCCATGGTGATCATCACAATTCTAGGAAACCTTAAATTGCATAAATAAACTCTCACCGGGGATTTATGCAGGATTTATTTAGGCTGTCTTTGCAATGTTAAGCTCTACCCTGGTCAAGGAGGGGTGCAGACCTCTGAAAGTATGGATTCTGAAAGAATCCATTAAGCCAAGTTTGGAAACAGTAGTTTCTCTTTTGGCTGAAGATGATAAACTACTGTTTAACCAAATTCACCTGTCCTATATCTTTTTAGTGAGAAATAGACTTATTTTACACTTACAGGGGGTAAGATGCTAATCATAAAAAAAAAAACTATGAATAATTTAGAAAAATGTGTTTTTATGCATTTGCTTAGAATATGTGAAAATCCAGTGAAATCTTTTATAGCGATAGACTTGATGTTCCTATGCATGAATTTGAAGCACTGTCAGAAGCTGAATTATCACAGATTAATCAAATGTTCAGCCCACAGAGGCAGAAATGTGAGCTGGAACATTCGAAAGATTTTTTTGCTCCAAGGCGGAAACCAAAATGAGTTTTCTGCTTAGCCTGTATTAGAGGCACCAGATTATTCCATTCCTCAGTCCACCTAGTTAGTTTTACTGCTTTGGAGAGAAACAGAAAAGTGTATGCCTTTCATTTGTTTTACATTTCTAATAAATTACACATTTACTAGAGAAATGTTTTGTCTTTTCTCTTTATTTTGTGGTGGTCTGGCTAGAGGTTTATCAATTTCATTGGTCTTTCCATAGAGCCAGCTTTTGATTTGATTCTTTTCTCTATTTCTCCTGTGCTTCATTTCGTTGATTCCTACTATTATCTTTATTGTTTCCTTCCTTCTGCTTACTTGGTGTGATGCTTAGGCTAATGTGTCAGCTCG
>JAQZBX010052140.1:0-19198 GCA_029593785.1 Cabassous unicinctus
AATTTCTCTTGGATAAGTGTTATGGATAAAACAGTTTTCCTTTCCTCTAAGTTCAATCCACGTGGGTGCAATTTAAACTGCCTTTAAGACTGGCTTCTGATGCTGAAGAGTAGCCCTTCGATAGTAACCATCTCCTCACTGCCTGTATTGGGCTCACTTTTGCCCTTTCATCCTCTTGGTTGCAGCACCAGTGCTCTAGGACCAGGGCAGCCAGTACTCATCAGCCTTACTGATTACTCTGTATATAAAAGTTTCATTCTGACTCATTTTCAGTCTTGGACTGAGTAGGGGGCGGGCGTTGAGGCAACGTGGTGATGAAGCAGCCTTCTCTGCTGAGTTGCCCCCTAAGTCAGCCATCCTTCCCTTAGTACTATGTAACTTCCCACCAGGATTTTTACCCTAAACCTAAAGAGATAATCTTGATTTATGAGTCAGTTCAGCATTTAAGAGTGAAGACTTTCATTCATTCACTTATCAAGCACTTGCTGTGGCCCGTGAGCTCTGCTAGGCACTGGCGGGGGGTGAGGAGGTGGATCCCAGAGAGAATGAGTCACCATCCATCCCTGTCCTTAGGTTTTCTGAAGTCTGGTGGAGGAACCAGGTTAGCAAACCAGTGCAGTGGGCGCTGTGACACAGAGGACTGGGGAACTGCACAGGCAGGGCATCCAGCTGCATCAGAATTACAGAGACCTGAATTAAAAACCGATTCTATCTCTTACTAGCGGTGTGACTTTTAAGAGCATTTTTAAACCTTAGGTATCTGATTCCCATCTATATGATTGGATGGAGGATTACATGAGATAATTTGCACAAAATGTTTACAATAGTGACTGTTTCCAGTGTTCCATAAATAGTTATTATTTTTCCCTTAGACTGGTGATGCCTGTGCCCTCTGCCTTCTGAGATAATGGAGCTCCATTCCCCACACCTGTTAGCAACAGTGAGCTCAACATTCATAGGAATAATGCCCGAGGCTCAGTGACACCCAGAACACCAACTTTTTGCAGCCACATTGATTGACTTGCTTTTCCCAACATGTTTTATAGAGCTCTGCTGAGCCTCATTGGTCACATGATCCCCTTCGCTTGGAATTCCTTTGCAAGTCTTCTCTACCTACTTGGATCCATGTACCCCTAAGGCTGCCTCCCCTTCCCACTGCCAACCACAGCAGACTTTCCCTTCAGGAAGCTTCTGCAGCAGCTCTGGTCAGCACATTCAGCTGGTGCCACAACTTGGCAGCTGCTCTTATCACAATTTCCAACTTTCTTCCAGTACTATGAAGGGACTTTGCTTTATTTATGTTCTATATTCCTACCATGTTTCACAAAGAGTATGTAGTTCATAAATAGTTGTTGCTGGAGGGAGACTCTACACACATTCGGCTATATTTTGCCCTGTGTCAGTTACGAATGATTTTGGTTGCAAGTCAAAAAACAACAACAAAACCAAAAAACTCAACCAACAGTGACTTAAACCAAAGAAGTCTGGAGGGAGAGGCGGTTCTAGGGTTCATTCCCTAGCCCCACAATTTAAGTGGGCTGGCATCTCTGCAATTGCCTTTGCTTACTATATTTCTCATGTTTACAAGATTTCTGCTACAACCCTGGAAGTCTCTTCCTCATGCAGCTGAGTCCAGAGGAAAAGGCAGGGAATACCAGTGGGGAAAGGAGGGAAAAAAAGGGTGTGTGGAGGGGAAGAGGGTCACTTTGAGGGTCATTCTTTTTGCTTTCTTTTATCAGGGAGGAAAAGAGCTATCTTAGTATTCCCCCCTACCCCCCACTAAATATTCCCAAATATCCCTTTATGCCTATTGGCAAGCATTTGGTTCTATGGAACCCTGGAGGAGGCAGGAATGCAAGTAGCTGTTTTTTTCAGTGTGCTGGCAGTGGCTGCTTGGTAGCTAAATGAGAGTGCCTGCCATGGGCTCATAAATTAGTACTATTCTCTTCATGACACTTTGGAGAAGAAACACCTGGTGGGGAAACCAGTGAACTTCTGGGAGTAGGTCATGCAGGTAAACTGCATTCTTTCAGGGTAGGACTTAGAAGTTCTAGATTGAGTGAAAAAAAGATGACACTTAGGTAATCCAAGTTGGAGGATGAAGGCTCTGTGAGGAGGGAATAGTTATGGTGGAATAGGGCTGGTATGAGTTCGGTAGTTGGGATCATGTTCAGAATCAGTCAAATCAAGATGAAAGAGCAACTAAAGTGGGGCCTGGTGGGAACAGGTAGGGGATAGTGGGTGCAACATTTCCTTGAGTATTACCTTTGTTTTATTCTCACAAAAGCTGATTCCAAGACAAAGATTTGGGTGCAAGTAGTTTCTTTGGGAGCTGATTCCAAAAGCCTGATGAGGAAGTAAGGAAATGAGACAGGGAAGGGAGAAATCTAATGAAGAGGAGCATTATACAGCTGTGGGCAATTGGAGCTCAATCTCACTGTGGATCCTCTGACAGTAGAAATAGTCCTCATAGTTGTCCTGCCAAGGGGGTGAGGAAATGGAAGTATTTATCCATCAGTTGGTAGGGAACCAATCCTAAAGGCATTACCTCCCTGACACGTCTGGCCTATCTTGCCCTTTGGGACTGAACACGATCCCACAGCCAGAGAAAGCCCCTTGGCAGTGAGTCACAGAAAGTCATTGGCAAGTATGGGAGTGGTGTGTGGATGATGTGCAGGAAGGGTTGAGAGTATATGGGCAGGGAACCAACAGCCTCTGCTACAGGTAGCACCCTCCCTCCAGGAGGTTGGTCAAACCTCTGGGAATTTTGTGAATCTGTGAGGAAATAAAAGAGAAGGTGCAACAGCCCATCTGTTGCAGGCACAGGACAAACAGTTCAGCATCCACTCTGGGGATAGAGGGAGGTATAACCAGCTACTGTCCTCTGAATGACAGTCTGAATGGATGCTGCTGTCTTCAGGCACCTGTGGGTACATTTGGAATTGCTGAGTGGGCTTGGAATGGAACAGCTGCAAACTTCCTCTGATTGGCGAGGCATTCACAACTTTCTCTTAGGAGTGGTGCTGGACACTTTTACAGTGCTTGCCTGCCCACAGTCCCATTTTGGTGAAATCAGCCAGTCCAGAGTCTGGCCCAACATGACTGATAAGATCAGGGGTGGGCCAAAACCCACAGCTGAGCCAGTATCCCATGGAAGAGCTGGTGTGAAAAAACAAGATGGACTATCAGATTCTTTCCTGAGAATTTAAACTTGAAACTTGGAAAACCTGCTCCCAGTTTCTACTAGAGTTGAAGCTCAAGGGGAAGGAGAGGCCTACTATTAATGTGCAAGTCATAGTTATGAGGAAGGCATGGCCAGTTGGTTGAGAAAGGCGAGTGGAGCAGATGTACAGAAAGAAGGAGAAACACCACAGCAGGCAATTATCTAAGAGGAATGAAGGCAGTGGTTGATTTCTAGAGTTACTTTGGTCCTGACCCACTTCTGGGCTCAGTACTAGCCTGTATGTATTTATCTTCCAATAAATGAACACACCTCCATTTTTAAGATAACCTGAGTGGGTCCCTGTTGCTTATAATGAAAATAGCCTAAAAGAAAACAGATGTGTATTGTCTTTTAATTTAAATAGTTGATCAAGGGGATATACTGATTCCTTTATCTTTAAACTTATTGACACATATTTTCCCCTATAGGGATAAAAATAATCAAATGAGTTGAGTTAATGATATTTAAAAATGAAAAGAGTTTTGTTTTTCTCCTTTCTCTCTGCACCTAAGGACATTCAAGATTCTTCAATGTTCCCTTTGAACTCTCAGTGACTGCTCCATTTCCCCCGCTCCTCTCTTTTTAGTATCTCTGAGTCACCAGGCTCTATCTTTTAAGCAAATTCTTTTAGGCTATTTCCTGAGTTTTCCAGGGCAGTCTTGATTCCAGCTACTCTGTTCAGTTGTTTCCATATACTAATAATGTCCTAGAAATGCCAATATTTTGGAATTTAACTTACGTCTTTCAGACAGCCTAATTCCCCAAAGTGGTAAAAAGTCATTTGTTAGACTTTATGTCCTGATTTTTGGTTTGGAAAATAAGGTTTTATTTATTTATTCCACTATTCTTTTAGGTCTTGAAACTTATGAGTTGTCATTACTTCTCCTTGAGCAAATGCGTCCCATGCAGTCTTCATCATTGAAGCATCGTATTATATGGAATGACATCTATCAAAATTTATTCTTTTCATGCTACTTTGGGGTCCTTATTTTGGGGAATCAGTGTACCCTACAGAGTCTTCATTAAAAAAGACGGAACATGGACATCAGTCCCATGGAGCCAATCAGCCTCCACCTCCTCTAATGAAGACACACATCTGTCTTTCACAAAAGCATTTCATATTTGTTTTCTATGGTATTTGGGGACTGAATAATTTCTCTTATTAACCTAATTGTTAGGAAAAGTGTACTTCAGCATGAAAGTTATGGCTATATGGCACTCACTGCACTTTGTTAAAATATCTTATTTTAATTGACTTACTCCCCCACTAGACTCCAAGCTTCATGAGGCAATGCAGCGTCTGTCTGGTACGTGCTACTTCTGTGTGCCTAGCATGGTGCTGGTTCATAGCAGTTGATCAATACAGATGCACAATGCAAATGTGAGTGTGTTCTTAGTGGATTAGTGCTCCCAGGAGTGTTTTGGGGAGGCAAAACCATTATTGGATGATGCATAGTAGACCTTGGATTTTATTGATGTCTATTATTTTTGAAGAGTTGTTGACCAAAGATGGCTGATTAGCTTAAATAAAATTTATGGTCATAACTATCTTGCTGCTATAATTATACCCCTTTTAAACTTGCATATTCCAATAATGAGGATGAATATTTGTTTACTTGTTGGCTGTTGTAGGCAATCTAAAAGAACAGTAAGTAAATTAATTTGTTGATTGGGATCATTAGACTTTTATAGTTGCTTTAAACCATGGCTTATGAAGGTATTGTTTGGCTCTTTTCTTATTAATTAGTATCATGAGCTCCTGTTAGCAAATAATGTAAATGTGATTTCTACATTTCTTTCATTTTGCCGGTTTCTGGGATCCAGTCTTTAAAATGAAAATGATAATACGTCTACTTCATGTTCAAATGGCTTACAGAATACTGGAATTGCAAATTAGAAACTAATCTAAGGGATTCAGTGTAATGATGAGTCAGTTATTTATTGAGAAATAAATGTTAGACATCATTATAAGCTTTTTACATGTAATAACTGATTTTGTCCTTGCACAAGCTATGTAGTAGTTACTATTATTGCTTTCATGTTACAGATGAACAAAAGGAGGAATAGAGTAGGAAATTAACTTTCCCAAGCTCACACAGTTAGGTGGAGGAGCAGAGATTGAGATGCTACAAAAATATAAGTGTATGATATGAATCATTAGAAAAATCAAACTTGGGTTGCTGTCTCAGGTAGGGGAATAAAAGGTTTGGAGATGGGGAGTTATTCTTTCTAAAACTTCCCTTGTCACAAGGTGCAAGATACCAGAAATTGTTTGAACTGTAATATGATGGACCATTTGGTCATGGGATTTTCAGACTTTGTATTTGAAATTAGATTGATAATTAAAGACTTAGTTGGTTTTGGGAGGGAAGAGAGAAAAGAGTTCAGACATCCAAAAAAGCATCAAATTCAACCTAATATAATATGGTTAAAGTCAGGAAGCAATGGCAGATCTGACACTCTTCATTGCCTTCTCCTCTCTGCATATTACTTTCTTTCCTGATCCTGTCACTTTTCTTATTTATAAAGGACAGGTAGGTTTGTTCATGAGGACAAAGCTTCTGGTTAGTGCAACCCTAGGATTTACGGGAGAGTCAGACCTACACAACTTTCACCTTGTTTTTATTCTTCTACATTAGCTTTTTCCAAACTATGCTCTGGAACATTAGTTCTAAGATAAATGAATGGGTGATAGGTTCCAAAAAAGTCTCCCTTGGTCAAATAAACTTGGGAAAATTGGGTCTAACAAAATTAAATTAGTTTCATGACATAGCTTTCAGGGTTCTAAATTACTTTGTGCATGTCCACAAGAGTAGTAGCATTTCTGGAACTTATTGACAGCACTTTTTCCCCCAGACAAACTTATGTGACTTAGTGGCCCACTGAACACACACATTTTGGGAAATGCTCTTCTTTATACATTGTGGAAATAAATATAGATACATATTTACATAGAGAAATACCATCTAAACCCATATATATGAGTAATGGAGAAGAGGACTCATAAGACAGTATGGCCCAGTGGAAAGATATGGGAGTCCAGGAATTTTAGGGTTTTATTTTAGTACTGTCTCTAATTAGCTGTGCAATAATGGGTAGCAACATGAACATTTTATATCTCAGTTTCTCTATTTATATAATGAAGCCTGAAACAAAGTGGTGGTGGTGGGGAAGTGAGGTTGAGAAGGCCTAAGGAAAAGGTATTTGATGATTAGAAAAGGAGATATAGTATCAAGTAGCTAATAAACATCATTACATATAGTTTGTTCATTTACTTGCTCATTCATTCATGCATTCAACAACTATTTTTTTTTTTCTGTGCCTATTGTGTGCTGTGGATGGAGGGATGAAAAGACAATAAAGACTCCTGACCTCTTTGATATCTTAATCTGGAGGCGAGGGCCGTATACAACAAACAAGAAAATAACCCTAAAGAACAAATGACAACAAACTGAAAAGTGCGGCACAGAAATGAAGTGGGTGAAATGGTGGCAGATAATAGATTTGATTCCACTTTCATAAGATGTAAGGATGGGCTCTCCAGAAGCCCAGAGGGGATCAGACTGCCCAATGGCCTCTTTGAGGGGGGTGGGGGAAGGATGGTTGATTTCTCCCATCCCCATATAAATCTTCATGGGACTTTCCATTATGGCTTTAAAACAATTCAGCATTTTATTGGTGAGTAATAAAATGAAAATAAAAAACTATGATTATTGTATATTTCTGATAACTTCCTGTCCGGGAATATTGCCTTGAAATAGTTCCAATTCCAGCAAATGTTTGGATACTCCATTAGTATTTTCCTCTAGGTGGAGGAAAGGAAAGGTCCTCATGCTGGATGCTGAGAAATTTGTGTCTCAGCTCTATCAATAATGACCTGAGCCATCTGGGAAAGTCACTTGACCTTTCTGGGCTTTACTTTTTCCCTTTTAAAAACTGAAGGAGTAGGATATATTGTCCCCAGAGCCTTCCAGCTCCTGAGTGTCCATTCTAGTTTCCTTAGGCTGTTAGTCTTATTTCACTCTTGTCTTTGGCATTTCAGATCTGATGTTGATGCTGCATCTTGCTCTCCTGAGCCATCGCTTGTGATTTAGCTCAATCCGACAAGTTTACAAGCTTAAAGGAACCAGCAGTCCTCAGGTTTCTATATCAAACAAATAGAAACATTAAGGAGTCAACTCCCATGCCAGCCATTTGATGCTCATGAAGGGCTAATTTAATATTGGAAAGTTTAGATAACTCCAGAGATGGAGGTGCTCATTTACTCACTGCTATGGTTCAGGCAGCTCAAGTTAGTATCTACACTAATTGAAAGCATGAATCAGAGAAAATGATGATTTGTCGCAAGTACGTGTGCACTTAAAAAATGAGAATAATGAAAAACTAACAAAGACAAATTGAGCTGTAAGAATTTTCTAAATGGAAACTTCTGCCTGGAAAAAAGAATAAGAAATATATTGAGGAGCCTTGAAGATCCTTGGCCAAGTTTTTCATTTTTTGCTGCCTCGGCTGTTTTTTCTTTTCAGGTGTAGTTCAGTATCGTAAATAAAATAGTCTCTGCTGGAAAGTCTATGAAGGCCCAGGGAGAAAGAAAAAGTTGCTGGGTATACCTGGTTGGAATAAAAGGATGAGGTTTTCTCCTAGGAATTCTATTTTTTTAGACACTGATGTGTGTGTATGTGTGTGCACTCACATATATGCTTCTTTGCCTGGGCTTTCTGCTCCTGGCAGGGCATCTGAGACCTTCAGCTCATTCCTGGTTTGTTAGTTTGTTCTTTGTCTTTAATAGGAAATATGTGGTGGACAAGGAAATGTGCTGCCCAGATCCACCTTGATGAAGCACTTATTGCCCCAGCTGCTGCTAGTGCTGTCTTCAGATATCCTTCAGCTGTCAGCCCTTTAGGGATTGCCTCAGCCACAGAGTGCTGCCTTATCCAAGATCAATCTCTTACCTGGGGTGACTCAAGTCCAATGAAGGATTGATGCAAGGTATATTGTCCTGGCCCTCTCACTCCAACTTGGGACAACTCTGACTGGTTTTCTAGCTCTTGATCACCCTGGGGATTAGGAATACATTTCTGGGCCTGTATTATAGCTCAACTCCCTCTGATCAATCCTGCTGTTTTTCTCCTTCTTCCATAGGTATTGATCCCAAGGGCTCTTCTTTTTTTTTAATGTAATTTTTATTTTTTCTAAAAGATACTTAGATTACATAAAGTGTTACATAAAAAAATATAAGGGATTCCCATATGCCCCACTCCCCATACCTCCCACTTTTCCCCACATTAACAACTTCTTTCATTAGTGTGGTACAGTCATTGCAATTGATGAACACATTTTGGAGCATTGCCACTAAGTATGGATTATAGTTTACAATGTAGTTTACACTCTCTCCCACTCAATTCTGTAGGTTGTGGCAGGATATATAATGGCCTGTATCTGTTGTTGCAATGGCATTTAGGACAATTCCAAGTCCCGAAAGTGCCCCCATATTATATCTCTTTTTCCCTCCTCCTGTCTTCAGCACCTCCAGTGGCCAATGTTTCTACATCAATGAAATAATTTCTCCCTTGCTAGAATTACAATAAGTCTATGGTAGAATACCAGTTAGTCCACTCTAGTCCATATTTTATTTCCCAATCCTGAGAATTCTGGGATGGTGATGCCTACTTCACCTCTAATAGAGAGGGGGCTTCAGTCCCATACAGCTGATGGATGGGACTCTTTTGCTTGCAGTTGTAGACTCTCTCAGTTCCTTGGTATGATGGTTGTCCATCCTTACCTCCTTCTTAGTTGTCCTGGGTAAGGCCAATGAACTGGAGAGTAGGTGTTGAAACTCTGCTGAGGCTCCGGGCCCAGCTGGCACATGGACAGCCCAAAGATTCAAGTCTCTTGGGCATACACCTACCAACTCCAGCACCAACTATAGGTTCAAATAGAAGGGACAGAAGAGGAATGTGTAGAGAAGTCACAACTGAGTCCAACTCTGTCACACTCAGGAGCACTATCTCCAAAGTAGGGCCCACTGGCAAGGCACCAAACTTTGAAGCTATCTGACATGACCATAGGACCTGGGTGTCTCCAGAGCCTTTAGGAGCCCCACTATTTGGGGTAGTATCTACTTTGGCAGTCTATGCAATCCTGCTGAGGCATGCATAAGTGTTACCTCTGGGATGACCTCCCCACTCACTTTGAAGTCTCTTAGCCATATGAACTCATTTGTCTTTACCTTTCCCCCCTTTCATTCAAGGTCTTTTTCCAGTTGTATTGCTAGTTGGTGCTTGGTAGTAATCCCTTGGTGCCAGGGAGGCTCACCCCCGGGAGTCATGTCCCACGCTGGGAGGAAGGTAATGCATTTATATGCTGAGTTTGGTTTAGAGAGGGACCACATTTGAGCAACATGGAGGCTTTCAGGAGGTAACTCTTAGGCACCCTGCTACACTAGGCTAAGTTGCAATTTCAAGAGCAAAGGCTCATAAGCATAGTCATCAATATCAAGGGCCAATCAATAGACCATCCTTCTTCACTAGGCATTGCTCCTATATTCGGGGGATTGTTGCTGTTCCATTAGAGAATGTGGCAGAGCTCCCCAGGATGGGAATTCAATAATCTTTCGGTTATTTTGTGATTCACTACTCGCTGTGGCAAAGCCCTATGAATATTTGAACACATTTGTATACCTTATATGTTTACCCAGGTGATCTTCTTCCTATGTATACCCCATCACTGACACCCTGCACCAATGAGCCCCCCCTGCCACAGTTGTAACCCTTCTGTGGTCCAAAACTTCTTCAAAAATGAAGCCAAGAATATTGCCATATACAGTTAATAGGAAAATGAAATAATGATAGGTTTAAACATAAGAAATAAAATACATAATAATTTAGAAAAACTAATTTAAAATTAAAAAATTGGAATATTAAAAAAATAATGAAAAATATTAAAAAATTTTTTTTGACGTTTTGCCTTTCATCACTGTAATATCTGTTGTCCTGTATGTACAGTGACATTTTCTTCCATTTCTTCCCCAGTGTCTTACTTTTTTTCATTTTGTCTTCAATGAAGTTTAAGGTCACAGTAAAGTCACATACAGAATATAGGGGACTCCCATATACCCAACATCCTCCCCCTTTTCCCCCTTCCTGTATTACTAACCTTTTTATGTGTGGATAACACATTTGTCACAACTGACATACAAAAATTGAAACATAGCTACCAACCATGCTCAATGATTTACATTATGATTTACATTTTAGACCACACACTTTTATAAATTTTTGCTGAAATTTAACATGGCCTATATCCAACATTGCAAGATCATGCAGAACACTTCCATTATGAACTTGGCCTTACTCACCTTTTCTGCTCCAGCTCCCATTTCTGTCAACCTTGCATGCTGAGCTCAGTTGTCATGTCTGCTTGTGGTTCCTTGAATGTTCTATGAATTCTTGTGCTCTGGGAGTTGATAAATCCTTTTTTTCCCTTGCCCTCACATTCCTTGTTTTAGTGACAAACTTCTACCTTTCCTTCAAGACACATCTGATGCAGTTCCTTTCTCTCATATTCTTCCCTATTCTGCTGAGTTACTGTTCTCATGCCCATCTTATGTCACAACCATGATAGCCCACGTTTATCAAACTCTTCTAATGTGCCAGGGACTGTGAAAAGTGCTTTTCGTGTATTGTCTCACTTAATCCCCAGGCATTTATGGAGTTGATACTATCTTAATTCCCATTTTATAAATGAGAAAATGGAATCACAGAAAGTTTAAGAAACTTACTCAAAGTCACAAAATTGGTAAACAGTGGAGCCAGGACTCAAAGGATGTAGACTGTGCTCATAGCTATTTTGCTAAACCACCAGGTGTGCTTCCTGAGGGAAGGGGCTTTCTTTTTTGAGGGCCTAGGTCTGGCCCTAGTAGACTCTCAGTGGATGTTTATTGAATTAATAAACAAATGTGAGAATCCATTGCCCCTATACCTAGCCCCAAAATATTGAGTGAAGGAGGAAGGATCCTCCTTTCATTACAAGAGTGTCTTGAGGCAGAGAAGAGTGGGCAGTGGCAGATAGTGCACTACTGTCAGTAGTTTTCCGCTGCACCCCTCTGGCAGCTTTCTGTGAGCTTGTTTTGGCAGGGACCTTTTCCTCCTCAGATGCCCTTTGTTCCACTGGAAGCCAGAACCTTCCCACTTCTAGAGAGCAGCTTGTCAGCATCTTCTCTGCTGAGTCCCCTAATGGGATTCTAGAGCCAGGAGGCATGGGTGAATGTACTGTTTTGCCATTTTCTGGTTCCATGCTTTTGAATCTCAGTTTCTTAAGTGCAAAATAGATGCAATCATAATTTGTATACATTTTGTGATGATTAAATGAGTTAGTGTAGGCACCAAAATTCTAAACAACAACAGATATTATTTATTGGTAGAATAGTTTCCTTTACTGTCTTTCAATTCCTTCCCAGGGTGATCTAAGTAAAAAATCTGCTCTTCCTACCTCTCTCCCCATTTCCAAGACCCTTTTCATATTTTTTTTTCCAGAATGCTTCTCTCACCAATCACCAAAGGAATTAATCCGCAACACATATGATTTCTACAGGAAGAATTGAATTTTTGATCTAATTTCTACACTGGGCCCTAACTAGCTGGATTCTGATATCTTTCAGGAGTGGTGAGATACCAGAGTTTGAATGCACCTTTAAGATGAAGAAATTGAAACTCTGAGAAGTGGAATGAATGGTTCAAGGTCACAGAGTAAACTGAAGGTCCAAATCTAGTTCCTATAGCCTCCTCATCCAGGACTTTCTTCCTTGTTCTATTGTGTCTTATCATCAGACATGCTTTGCATTTTAAGCATTATAGGGATATGGAGGAGCTTAAGTGTTGCTCCCTCAGGAGGCTTTTCTCATTCTTCAGGCAACTTAAGTTCCCCTTTGTTTTATTTTGCCACAGGCTGCCAATGCAAAAATACCTGAAATGGGGTGGCTTTTATAATGGGAATTTATTAGGGTAAAATCTTATAGTTCTAAGGCTGTGAAAATGTCCAAATCAAGGCATCATCAGTGATGCTATCTCACCATGGGTTGGCTGCTGGTGATCCTGGACTCCTGCCCCATGGTAAGGCAAAATGTCACTGGTCTCTGCCTTCTCCTCCAGGCTCAGTTTCTTCCTGAGCTCAGTTGTGGGTGATTAGGTATATGGTTCACCTCTCTCCAGGCCTCGTTGCTTCAGTTTCAGACTGCTCCACTGATTCCAGCCTCCAGCCTCTCTCAGCCTCTTGGGGTGTCTCTGTCTTTCTGGAGCTGCAGGCAATCTTGGAGTCCTCTCTCACATGGCAGGGAAAAAGCTTATAGTTCTCTTTCCCTTTGTTTATCTGCTTTCAGTCCTCAGTAAAAGGATTAGGACCCACCCTGGGTCTCACAATCTAATCAAAGGCCCTTAACTGAAGCGATCTAATCAAAGTGATCTAATCAAACATTTCCTTAACTGAATTTAACCAAAGTTCCCACATACAATAGGCTCATGTGCACTGGAATGGATTAGCTCAAGAACATAATTTTATGGGGTCCACAAAAAAACTCAAACCAGTACACCCTTTTACATGATCTTATATACTCCACAATTCCCCTTGATGGCACTTTCATAATTGCAAGCAATCATTGAATGTTTTTTTTCCCTAACTGATATTAAGCTCCATGAGTGCAGAGACTGCATCTGTCCTATCATTGTTTATCCTACATGTCTATGAGGGTGCTTGGCATATAAAAAGTGGTCAGTAATGTCTATAAGAATATAGGAAATGGCCAATAAACATCTAAGACTGACAGTCTGAGGAGCATTTATTGCACTGTAAATCTTCAGGACATATCCTACTTCTTTCAGCTGGACTCATCAGGAAGATGAAGACATGGGGCTGAGTGTCTATGTACTCAGAACCCAAGAGTTCCCTTCTTTCCTTTCTTCTGAGGTAGGAGGATCCAAAGTTTTTCAGGTGCATTCTGGGTTGGTTCTCTGAATTATTTGCTATGTCACTCTCATGGTTCATTATCATGATCAGAGCCAGTAAGTATAGGGTGGGAGGTTGGGCCATACAGTTGCTTTTCAACCATGAGAGTCTGTGATTCTCATCATTCATTCCTTTATTGTTCATTCTTTCAACAAATATTTATTCAGAATCTACCATGTGCCTGGCATTGTACTAGGCACTGGGGATACATTGGTGAACAAAGCAGATACAAATCCTTGCCTCATTGACCTTACATTCTAGTGCGGTGGCACATAAATCAGGTAGCAGTGTGTGGTATAGAAGTAAATAAAGTGTGGCAGGGGATAGGACTTCTGGGAGAAGGGTGGAGTTAATTTTACAGTCTTAGGTATCTGCAAATTTTAGATTCTGCCTATGGCAGTTTGATATTATTTATTAATTCCAAAAAGTGATATTGATTATGTTTGTAAACTGATCTGTTCCTCTGGGCATGACACCCTTTGATTGTATTAAATTCAAAGGTTTTATGTTTACTTGGTTATGTTAAGATTAGGGCTATGATTCGACCATGTCATTAGGGTATGCAGGGTTGAGTTCCCACCCCTTTGTAGGCTATATAAACAGACAGTCAATCAAGGATACAGTAGAAGATACACAAAGGGAGCTTCATAGACACAGAAGAGGATCCTGTGGCCCCGGGAAGAGAGATGAGCCATTTGCCTAATAGTTTACAGCTGACCTTGTGAAGAGACCAGAGCAGCTGAGCCTGGAAAGAAATGAGCCTTCCAGCCTATAGCTGAGATGAAGGACCTGGGACCATGGAGCCTTAAGAGGAGAGAGGAAGGCTGAACACTCGCAGAGATCAGCAACCATCTTGTTTCAACAAGTGACAACAGAATTTGGTGAGAAAAGCAACCTTGAGTTGAACTCTTTAGGACCTTGTAACTGTAAACTTTAACCCCAAATAAATACCCTTTATAAAAGCCAAAAGATTTCTGGTACTTGGCATCAGCACCCCCTTGGCTGACTAATACACTGCCTTAGGTCCATCCCAGACCAAGGAAGGATGAAAATCTTATTTATCACACATTTCCTACATCCTCTGCATGACCTTTGCTGCCATTCACTTCCCCTTGGGCTGACCAACTTTGCTAGGACTGGGGTTCCAGAACTGGAGATAACTGAGGATGAGGCTCTAGTTTCTAGGAAAAATACCCCTATTGGCTAATCTGGTATCAAGGAGATTTATACTTTTCACTAATAGATAAAAGTTCAGGAGTCCAAGGAAGTTCAGTCACCTTAATGCCATTAAAGCTATGAATGCTCTTTAAAGACATAGATTTTGGTATTGAAGTAATAGCCAAATAATCTATAGAGGTTGTGGAAATTTATCACTTCCCTTGAGAAGTAACTCTGCTCACAGCCTGTGGAGTTTTCTGAGCTTGCTTATACTACTCAGATTATATGTAATTTCTCAGGGTTCTCAGTAGTATCCTTGATCATCTTTGAAGGGAGGACAGGCTACTAAAAGCATCAATTAGGAGGAGGTGGAAGAGAACTTTGCCTGTGGTACCTTCATTAATTTCCATTATTTGCTCCTGAATTAATTTTCTCCTATGAAAAAGCCATTAACGTGCTGTCAAGATCCATTTGCTTCAGCCATTTCCCTTATTGTGTTAATTTTGCATACCATTAGAATCAATTTTTCCTAATGAGATCCATGGGTCTTCTAACAGGACACAGGCTTTTGTTCCAGGGAAAACTGACGAAAGCGACCAGGCTGGCCAGTGTAGCTCATCAATACCCCAGCTCCTGGGCTCGTTATGTCTTGATATAGCATCTGAGATGATGGAAAACAGCCCACGAGAATGCATCCTTTAAGAGTAGTGCTGCATATCTTTCATTGTTGAATCACCAGTCTGTAGAACTGTGTTCAGGGTTTGAAATGAATCATTAAAATATAATACACACATGAACATACAGTGGAACCTAGGCTTTGCTCACTTTGGGTTTAGGCATGCATGGGCATCTGGGATTTAGGGTGAGTAAGGTGGGAGAGGAAGGTGGAATGTAAGGGAAACTGATGGAGATCTGTTTGTATGAGAAGCCAAGGAGCGACTTAAAATGAGAAGTTATTTTAAGGGGACAACTATCTGGGCCTGATGAGCTTGAACCATCTATGTGGGTTTGGTCATTTGCTGGGCTCAGGGGTATGATTCTGAGTAGAATGCGGTGCTGGTCCTTTTGATCTTGGATCTCTGGACCTGTACCTAAGCTGAAGGGAGGGAGATGAAGGAAAACCTACAAGCTACTTCATTAATACCTTTTGTACTTTACATTATACTCAATTATAGGGTCTCAGCAGTGTTTACTTGTACCCCTTATCCCCTGACCTCCTACGCCACAGATCATGTCTCAGGTTTGATCGTTCCCAGGTGTGGTGATAGAGTGATCAGCTAGGAGACAGCAGAAGCAGTGGGCATGGCGGTGTACTCAGAAAAAGCCAGATGGCACCTGCCTGGACTTGCATAGGTGCACACAAAAGAACCCTTCAGTGGGGGATGGGGGTCTTTGACAGAGGCTGAGATTTTGCTTGATCAGATGGGGTCAAGGTCAGAGAAATGTTTGTTATTACTATTAATGTAGTGTCACTTGGACACACTGGCTGTGGAAATATGTATGTGTATTCCTCAAACTCAAGGACACTCTGTTGGGACTCCAGAGTTCCTTAGAGGTTAGGTTCTTTCTCAGCTTCTCTGATACTTATTTGAAATATGGCTGAGAAGCAGTTCTGGATGACTTTCCAGTTGGTTTTCCAGGAAGAAGGAAACAGCTCGGAGCACTTTAGCCTAGTGAATGCACTAGAGGAAAGATAATTAAGGATCTCCAGGGGAGCACAGAGGAGGGTAATCGAGAGAAGCCAAGTGAAAAGTAATGAAAAAAGAAAGAGGGCTGAAGGGCCAGAGCTCACAAGAAGTTGGCTGGGCCTTGTTTAGATGATAGAAAAGCCAAGTTCGTAACTGGAAATGATGGGGTGAGTTGTAACCAGAAGAAATTTCACTTAACATTTGTCAGGTTGTCCAAACTGAGTGATCTGTTAAATGGGAGTACAGAAAAGTGAGTGATCTGACTCATTATGAATAAGAATTCCCCCAGTGGTGGACAAAGATCAGTAGGTTTTGGGACTGGTTAAGAAAATGTCTTTCTACTCTCTACTGCTGCTAATCCTTAACAGAGTCAGAACAGAGCTGAGCTTTTCAAGGCAGAATTGACACCATGACGAAAGAACGTATTTCCTGCTGTGCCAATGCCATCCAGCGATGTGAGCAGTGAAAAGACTGAAATGCAATTCAGCCAGGAGATCAATAGTCTCCGGCCTGCCGAGGTGGTTGGGGGCCAGCAGTCCACAGTGTGGAGCTCTTTGCTAAGCACTTGGCTTCTTCTCTGCTTGTCAGGGGAGGCTTGTAGTTCGGGAAGTCCAGAAGATTTCTCCTGCTCACTTCTTCAACTTGAGGTTGTAGGCAGGCAGGATGGAAATACAATTTGCTGGGGACTCAAAACTGCTTCTGAATGAATGACAGTTCTATACTTGGATAATGCTGTTCCAAAGTTGGACCCCTGTCTTTGAGACTCTCCCATTCAGTCCAAGCTGGACCAAGCAGGTCTGTGTCAGATAATAAAAATGAATGTGTGGGAAACTGCACAATGACTCGCTGGTGTTAAACCAGCTGTCATGCACTACCTCAGTGCTCTCTGCACTCCAATGCATATGATACCTCACTGTTTTCCTTCCCTTGGGGTTACACCATGGATATGGTGACCAACTGTCTGAACTGGCCCAGGAGTGAGGAATTTCTCTGCATGAGGGACTTCAGTGTTAAAAGCAAGAGAGTCACAGGCAAACTGGGATGGTTGGTCAGCCTAGCATGGGAGGGCTTTGTTAGCTATGTCCTGTGCTAAGTGCTTTACCTGGTTTATCTCAGGAGCCTGCTCTGTTGCTTCTGAGGCAGACACTGTTTGTGTTGGTTCTCATTTTGTGAATGAGAGCAGTCAGGCAAAAGAGATGAGCTAACTTGCCCAAGAAAATGCTAGTGGCAGTTTAACTTTGGATAGTGAGATTTCAAGTGAATTTTACAGTTTTCTTTATAGTTTGAATGTATTAAATGCATGTGTAAGATATAATAACAATAATACTAAAACCTCGATGTCTTAGTTTGCCAGGGCTGCCATGACAAATTCCACAAACTGACTGGCTTAATCAGCAGGAATTTACTGTCTCCCAGTTTTTGGAGGGTAGACGTCCAACATGAGGGTATCAGCAGGCCATGTTTTTTTCAGAGGCTGTAGCATTCTGGTGGTAGCCCAACACCCACTTTTCTCCCATGGCTATCTGTCTTTCCATCACCTCTGGTTTGTCCTCCTGCTCAGTCATCTCCTTATAAGAATTCCAGCCATAATAGACTAAAGCCCAGCCTCATTCAGTTTGGCCACAACTTACCTAATAACATCTACAAATGGGTTCACACTCACAGGACCAGGGGTTAGGACTTGAACATGCCTTTTGTGGGGGACACGGTTCAGTCCCTAACATGCAATAAACCCATTTTCTTTGTGGGAAAAGGAGTAGTATACCAGGGCTAGTTGTTTAATGAGCTCTGGTTAATTCCCAAGCCCTTGCTCTTAACCACCACACAGGGCAGGTCTGGTTGAGAGAGGAAATTGCCTTTGGCAAGTTCCTATCCTCACCCCAGACTGAGTCTGAGTAGAACCATCCTGTGCTGAATAATAACGAAGAATGTTAGTGTGAGTTTTCCTCAGTTAACAGCTTCTTGACTGGGCAGAGTATTTCCTTTTGGGGTGAACAAATTTCTTTCGGCTACAAGATGACAGATATGAAAATCTTATTCTTAGCATACTTAATTAGCACGCTGGGACAAATGCTGATAAAGTTCTTCCATTTCTCATGAATATGGGAGAGTATATGGGAGCCTAGGTGAAGAGCTCCTAAATTTCTCTATTTTATCACCAGCGCTGTCCATGCCCTGCTGTCTAAAGCATCTGTCCAGTTCGAAGTGCTGCCTCAGAAAGAAAGTACAATAAGGAAGGTCGGCCAGCTGACCCCACTGAGAGGGGTGGAGGAGGCTTTGAGTCCAGCTGGGCTAGAGTTCTACAGTTCACTAAGAAAACAACTTGCTTCTATTTGTGTCTGCCTTGAATATTCCAAATCAAATGGGATTCATGCTCATTCTGTTTGCTATTTCCCCTTATTAAGCCTGAAATGAAGAGTCTTGGAAATGCCCTTGTAATACTTCTTCCACCTCTTTCTCATACTCATTTATCATTTGGGGGAAGCCAGTGTATATTTGAGGTTCAGAATCAGACTGCCTGCATTTGAATGACAGCTCTGCCCACTTCTACTTAAGGGATAATAACTATACCTAACTTATGGGTGGAATTGTGTCTCCCCAAAAGACCCTTATTTGGAAATAGGGTCTTTGCCGATGTAATCAAATTAAGATGAGGTCATACTGGTGGGCCCTAATCCAATGACTGGTGTCCTTATAAGAAATGGGAAATTAGGACATAGGGACACTCAGAGGGAAGAAGGCCACGTGAAGAGAGAGGCAGACATTGGAGTTATGCTTCCACAAGCCCAGGAATGCCAAGAAGCTAGAAGAGGCAAGGAAGGATTCCTCCCTAGAGCCTTTGGAGGGAGCATGGCTCTGCTAACACCTTGACTTCAGACATCTGGCCTTTAGAACTGTGAGTGAATACATTTCTGTAGGTTTAAGATACCTACCCAGTTATGGTACTTGTTTACAGCAGCCCTAGGAAACTAATTCACTACCTCATTGGAATATTATGAGGATTAAACAATGTAATGTATATACAATGCCTTCTTAGCAGAGTAAAAGTTCAATACCTGTGCATCAGTCAGAATTCAGCCAGAGAAGCAGAACTAGTAATGGATATACACATATGTGTATATATATATTA
>JAQZBX010052141.1:0-19201 GCA_029593785.1 Cabassous unicinctus
AAAAAAAAAAAAAAGGACAGTGTTCCCTCAGCCTCTCCAGGAAACTACAGCTGCTTTCTGCCTCTGGTAACGTAAATTATTGAACACATCTGTGACTCCATCCCTGCCCCTGAGAGAGCAGGAAGAGGAACAATGCTCCCTCACCCTCTCCGGGCAACTGCAGTTGCTTTTGGCCTGCACAGAATAGACTGCTGGTCATATGGGAGGCTCCATCACCATGCCTGGCACGGGAGGAGGGGGACCGGTGCTTCTTCAGTCTACCCGGGCAACTGCAGTCAGTTTTGTTTTGTTGTTGTTGTTGTTGTTGTTTTTAGCTCTGTATATCCTTTATTTCGACGATTTGGATTGGTTTAAACTTTAGCTGTGCTTAGGACTGGACTTTAACCAGCCTATTTAATAATCAGTAGCTGAACTCAGTCCCCAACCATCTCTTCCTCTCCATTTTTGGGAAATTGAGCTACCACCTCCAGCCACAGAATAGCTCCCGAGGTGGCTTGTGCCATCAGAGGAGGATGTACACCGGCCTCCAGGGCGTGGAGTGCTCTATTCACGAATCTTCACTGCAGATGGGCAGTTTCTTCCTTCCGTTCTTCCAAGGATGTTTCAGAATGCTCTTCTGGTCTCCTGGGCCCCCCAGATAGGTGATTTAAAAGCTCTGGCTGATTGCTAACTGCACTGTAGGACGAGCTGACTCTTGGAGTGCCTTACTCTGCCACCATCTTGCCCCCTCTCCCACTGGTTCTTAAAAGAGCATTTTACCTAATTAAGACGCCTTCAAAAATGCCAAATTTATGGTGCCTGATCAGTAACACCACTCTAAACAATGTGATGTACACTACTCATTTACAATGTAGTAGAAGCACTCAGAGTTCCATCTACATTCTCTCAATTGACTGGGAGCTTCTCTGACAACTGCAGCCTACCCAGGGGTAGAGGTGCCATGATCCCACAGGGCATTGCTGAGAGTACTTTGAACTCACGTGTTCAGAACAAGCTGGGGGAATCCCAGTGGCATTAATAAAGCAGATGCCCAGCTGAGCCACAGGGGTCCCACCTTCCAACTTTAACCCAATTCCTTCCAAAACTGAGTGTAGATGTAGATACACATGCCTTGAGTATGTCCCGACAGAATCAGCCTTAGGACAATTATGTAAGCCAACAAAGAAACTAGAGAGCTACATCCCTTTGCCTTGACTGGGTGGGATAACATTTTCAGTCTTAATTGACTCCAGAGACTCCAAGTCAATTAGGCTAAGGATATAATAGGAATAAGAAGCTGTATTATTTTACCAGCTTGATTATTTTGTAAAAATAGAAAGAAATATAAAATTTGAATAGTCCCTCAGCATGGAGATGTGCCATCTACTTCAGGCTGTTTTGAACCATTAGGGATAGATTTCTTTAAGATATTTTTAAAAGAGCTGAAAATGGGATGTGAATGTCCAAGAGTCTGAGTCTTCTATTGTCCCATAAAGCATTAGGTCAGGTCTGAACAAATGTGCAGACCACATTTAGGATGTGGATTAAGTATATCTTTGGGCTCAGAGCCACATGTCAACATATTCCTTGAAAGAATGAATTTGAAAATAAGTATTCTGAGGAAAACAAGGAAAGACCCTTGTGACATTAACTGTATTCTACTATGTTCCATACACTGAGCTAGGTTCAGGGGATTGAGGGATGAATAAGTTCCCTAGGAGAATTCTCAATGAAACAACAGAAATACAAGACAATCAAGGGAAAATCACAGTACCACTTAAAGCATGTCTTAGGGGGCACTGAGCAGAAATGATTAGTTTTGTAAAAAGAGAGAATTAAGTGTATGGAAGTTTCTACTGAAACAGTGAGATAAGCCTTGTAAGATTAATAGGATTTCAACAGACAGAGGTGAAGTGGGCAGTGATTCTAAGCAAGCACGGCATCATATAATCTTTGAAAGTATATGGAAAAATTGGGATTGAAAATAGTCCTGTCTGCCTAGATCATAAGGAACATATTTGGAGGGAAAGGTAAGGGAAAGGAAAAGAATGGGGAAATGAAAAATGATGAGGCTGGCAGTGTTGACCAAGGCCAATTGAAAACAGACTTGTTCTGCTCTAGATTTTGAACTTGCTTCTACAGGCCATAGAGAGCTACAAATTTCTTTATTTAAAATTTTATTGTGGTAATAAATATATAACACAAAGCTTACTATTAAATAGTTTAAAGAAACGTTATGACATATCCAATTTGGAAAATACAAATAACAATTAGTATGTTAAAATATTAATGAAGGAGAGGTAGAAACACACCTCTGGAAGTACTAAGTTACATATATTCACATCAAACTGATAACGCTTTGTCTAGATCTTGTAATTATTACTGGTTCTTTATACTTAATTGTCCTTTTATTCAACAAATATTTATTAAAACACCTGCACCGTGCTAGACTCATGGGATACAATGATGACCAAGAAAAATGTAGTTTAGCCCCTCATGGAGGTTCCATTCTAGAAGGAAGATAAGCTATGAACATCTAAAAGAGATATTTCCATATTATGATAAGTGCTATCAAGGAAGTAAACAAGTTTGGGAAAGAGAAGGTATACCTACATCAGGGGAGGTTTTCTGAGGTTTTGCTATTTAGAATTATACTTAAAGAATATTAAGAAGCCAGCTAGGCACAGAGCCAAGTGCTTGGCAGGCAGAGGTAACAGCAAGAGCAAAGGTCATGTGGTGCAATAAGGCCAGATGTGCTATAGGGGCCATGATTGATGGATAGCGATGGAGATGAGTGGCACAAAGTGAAGATGCAGAGGTAGGAGGAGGGCACATGGTAGAGGCCTCAAAAACCATTGCAAGGAATTCAGATTTCATTTTAAGAACAATTGTGGCTCCTAAAGATGAAAGCAAGAGAGTGACAAGATCGAATATATGTTTGATCTTCTGGCTTCATGTGATTACTAGTTTAGGTAATTACCAATAGATGGCTTTTTAAGACACAAGTGTGGATGAAAGCATCAAAGGAAAGAGCATAGTGAGAGAAAAGAAGAGAAATCGCTGAGAACTTCTGAAATTCAGATGTCATATAGAATAGGAAGAGCCAGCAAGGGAATCAGTGACACAACAGCCAAGAAAGAAGAATACTATTATCGCCCATGTTTTATGTGCCTAAAAGTTTGAACACAATGGATTTGGTGGCATGGAGGATTCAATAGAGTAACGGTGGGGAGAAGCCAGAATGCAATGGGTGAAAAAGTGAATGGGAGATGAGGAAGTAGAAATAGCCTGTGTCGACAACACTTTTGAGATTTTTCTGTGAAAGGCAGCACTGAAAAATAGAATGGTAGTTAGATGGGGAATGTGGCAAGGGGAGTGTCTTTTTTTACAAAGAAATGGTTCATGCTAATGGGAATGATCCATAGAGAAGAAGCAATTGATAATAGAAAAGATAGAGTTGATAACTAAACAAGAGAAGTCCTCAGGGAGGTGAGAGAGTATGGGGTTAGGAGAAAGAAGAAGGGAGTTAGATTCCCTGAATTGTAGCAGGAAAGATGTTTGTTCATATCAGATAAGAGACTTGGTTTTAGGAAGAAGAAAATGTTTCCTTCTGACAGTCTCTCTCTTTTTTTTTTTTTTTTTTTGGTTACACATCCAAACACCAGATGGAAATTCCCAAGTAGATAAAGCTTGAATAAGCTCTTCAAGATGAGCCTATTACACTGTAATTAGGAACACAGAGATGTTAAGCTATTTGTTATAGGAACTTATTTGCTTGCAAAATCCTACCCAGAATAATTTTCAATACCTCTTGGATCCCCACACCAACCCTCAGTTACAGTCCTAAATGTTAGAGTTCTTTTTCCTCATAATTGTATTTTTACAGTTGCTTTCTAACTGGTCTTATATCAGTCTAACCCAAATCTAGCACATAATTCTTCACTGTTCCTCAAAATTCAAATCAAACCTATAACTAGCACAGTACACAACTCCATTTTCACATAGGTCATATTATGTCCTAAACCAAATCCTTTAAAGTTTCCCGGAAGCAGGCTCTGGAGCTAGGAAAAGGCTAGCCTTGGGTTTGTGCTCTAGCTCTATCACTTGCTGGCTGTGAAATGTTGGGTGACAATAGCACCTACCCCAGAAGCCCTGGTGAGTGTTAAGTGAGATGACTGATGAGCAGGGTTTAGCCCAGTCTGTGACATATCATAAGTACTCAATAAACATCAGTTGTTATCATTACTCTTACTACAGTGCTGCTGTAACAAAACACCACAAACTTGGTGGCTTCAAACAACAGAAACTTATTGTCTTGATTTCTGGATGGTAGAAGTCCAAAATCAAGGTGTCAGCAGGACCATGATCTCTCTGAAGTTTCTGGAGAGATCATTCTAGCTTCTGGTGGTTGCCAGCAGTCCTCGGCATTCCTTGGCTTGTAGATGCATCTCTCCCATCCTTGCTTCCATCATCACATGGCATTCTCCCAGTATTTCACTCTTCTTATGAGGACACCAGCATATTGAATTTAGGGTCAACCCTAATCCAGTATGACTTTGCCTTTACTTAATTATATCTACAAAGATGCTATTTCCAAATAAGGTCACATTTGCAAGTTCCTGATGGACATGAATTTTGGGAGGACAGTATTCAACCCAACATGCTAGAGAATAAGGTCCAAATTCCTTAACACAGCAAATAAAGACCTTGTATTACCCAGCTCTTCCCAGCTTTTACAAGCTGAATTTATACAACCCCCTGTTCATATACTTTGAGCTCTGAATACCTCTTTTAAAATAATTCACCCAGAAAACTTCTGTTTGTCCTTCAAAATCCAGTTCAAATATCATTTTCTTGGGGAAGCCAGTTCTGACCTCCCCAGGCAATGTTAGCTACTCTCAGCTTTTGTCCAGATCATTATTATAGCACTTTTCATAAATTTATAAGCATTGTTTCCTCCCTCAGCTAGACTGTGACTCTTGGAAAATCAGGGCCTTCTTTCTAGTTAGCTTCATGTTCCCAGTATCTCCTGCACAGAAGAAGAATAACCAGGAATTCTTTGTGGCAGATCAGAGTCTAGACCACAGGCCTCTCTAGGACTCTCTCTACAATAACTTGTAAAATAGCTACAGTAGCTCACTTGTACTGAGTTAAAATATTTCAGTGTGAGTTCATCACCATCATCCTCATCAAGCATCTGTGGAACTTCCTTCTTCTTATTAATATTATTATTATTTTAGCAGAATTACATTTTCTCTTTGAGCCATTCCATTTGCCAATATTTTGGGCATTGGATGACCTCCACACAAACCATTGTAGTATCGGCAAGATTTTTTACCATTCCAAACATTCATAAATTACTTGGGATCATTATGCTTTGCTGGAGAAGAGAAATAGTCAAGTTTTTCTCAGCTGGAGTCTTTGAAATATATGGGTTCACTGGTAAAAAGGACAGATGGCTGAGCTAAATGTTAGTAATTGCAGAGAGATAAAGTCCACTGTTGACCTAAAAATGCAGCAGAATCTATTCCTTTATAACTTTCCCGTGACTGTTTAGCTCAAGTCCTAATTATTACAAACTTGAGAAAGAAGAGCTTAATATCAGAATATACCCCAAGATCATAAGAATAAGAGGCCGCATTTCTATGTGACTGCTAGCCCAGTTGCTTAACCAAACTTATTTGGTCTTTGATACATCTGAGAATTTAATTAAATACTCGTATATAATACTAGAGGAACAAAGGTGAAGGTTACCCTCAATGAAAAAATAACCCAACAATCTAACTTAAAGAGAATCTTATCAGATTTTCTTTTTCTCTGCAAACTTAAATTCTCATCAAGTCATTTTAAGTGTATGACTAATGCCCTTTCACATTTTGATAATATCATTCTAAATGCTGAAAGACAAATTCTCTCTTCAGCAGCAAAACTTTAGCATCTTTGCTATAAACATCCAATTGCTTTATATTTTTTATGCTCAGATGTGTGTGTTTATGTGAAGTTAATTTTCATTTTCCATGCAATCTGTCTTAGCATCTGAGACCATTTTTAATTGTGAGAATTAATCTTGGAATATAAGATCTTCAGCAGGCAAATTTTGAGGGTAGCTTTTCAGGTCAAAGTGAATATCCTTTCTTGAGACTAACCCCCAGGCCCCAGGGGTATGTCCCAGAAGCCTTGCTTTCCCTGTGTGACACTTCCCCCACTGACCATAACAAATTAATCCAAGGATAGACACCTGCCCAAGAAGGTCCAATGGTATTTTGGCAATATGCAGGGACTGGAACAATTAGAGCAGATTCATTGTCAATGCTGGTACCTCAAGTAAAAGGCCCAAATCTTGTGCTGATGAGGTGTCCAACCTGCCTGCATTGTTTTCCCTCCTGAGCCTCAGTTATTCATATCTTCCTTCAATTCTGTACAATATCACATTTTGGTCACAATAAAATATTTTCTATTAAGCATAACTTCCCAGGGTTACTTTCTGTTGCATGTGATCAAAAGAACTTTAACAAATATGAGAGACTATCAGTACTCCACATCCCATTTATGCACTCCTGGTCCTTTAACCACCTCATTTCTTCTGTTTCATGACTGTATATGATACTCCTGGCACGTGTAAATCCATGTCACTGGTCATAATGGGAGCTCAGGGAAAGAGTAATTTTGGGGCAGAAATCTACCCCTTCCTCTGGAATAAAAATAAAAAGGACATGCATTTTGGCCATGTTAGGTCTATAATATGATCTTGCATTCCAATGGAAAAAATGATATAATGAAGGACTTCTGAGTTATTTTCTAATTTAAAAAATAACTCAAAAGAGCTGAAAATACTGTGGGGCCAGTCTTGGGGCCAAAGTAGGGAGTCTTTATTGAGGAAAAGTTACAAATATCGATCCCTGGAAGTCAATATTTACAGTCACTGTTGCCATTCAGGTGTCTCCATCAGAGTGTCTTCTTCTGCCTTCCACAGATGGAAGAACAATTTCTCTTGCCTCTGGGGGGGAACAGACTAAATGTGGACCACAGCACACAGCAACCTAATCCCTGTGTTCTACTCATATTCAGTCAAGTGCCCCTCAATGCCCAAACATTGCACCCAAATCCTCTTTAGGCTTCTATCACTATTTGTGTAAATAAAGGCCAAATGTGTAAATGGCTTTACTATTACATCAAGATTCCCTGGAGGAGCTCTGAATCTGATAATCTACTGCTATTTCAAATATCTGCAAAGCTCTTTGGATGATGGAATGAAAAACAAAGGAGAATATGTGGTATACAGACTTTGTCCAAGCAACATAGCTCAGCATCAGAATGAAGGAGCACCACTCTGTTCCCCAAATGCCACCCTGTTCCACCAAAACTCCTAGGAAGGATAGAGCTGTATCACTGGAAATTCCACGGTAATTTCCCAGGAACTTATCTGTGACTTGACATCGAAAAGTAGCACAGCTACTAGAGCACAGGGAAAATTTGGATTCTCTGAGAATATTAATGCCCTGAAGATATGAGCTTTATCCATGATACATACATCAACCTTTTCTTTTACCTGCAGATCTTCTAAAGGTTTCTTAGCTCAGGATTGCTTGGTGCAAGGAACTGTGGAATCTTGTCAGTGCGATAAAGGAAAGAACCTGGGGTAGAATAGAATCTGCATGGATTAATTAACTGAAATGGAGGGTTAGCATCTGATGAGGGTAACCCACAGTCCAATCACAATTTTGAGAAGAATCTGGTGAGCTGGAGCTTATTCTGATTCTGTGCTTGGTGTCTTCAGTAAAAAGAATGTGTTCATTCAGTGGAAAGCGTTCTGGTTACAGATGAAACGCCACATGAACAGGACCCCAGTCAGCATCAGGGCTCCAAGGGACAGTGTCCATCTTTAAGAGAAGTGGGCATTAAGGACCAACCTTAACTAAGGGTTTCAGAGTCCCAGTGAAGTGTGTCCTGGGCACCAGTAGAGGAACCAGCATGCACATCGGGACGCCAATGCTGAAGCTCACTCACAAAGCTGGATGAGTTGGCTGCTTTGCTGAAGGACACAAACAGGAATTCCGGGCCCCAGCCTCTGGAGGGGCTGATTTGGCTACCATGTCCCCTTCCTTGGTCAGCTTTGGCTAAGGACCCAGGCAAGGTGAATTTGTAGTGGAAATAGCCTTCAATCCCTGAGCTGACTCATATCAAGGGAAGCAGGAACTAACATTTGTGGGCATTCTGTTTACTCAGAGCCATTCTATCAGTCTACTCACTTTACAAAGCCCACTTGCCCAGTACACATTTTCCACTATGTTCCTAAGATTAGTGACCCTCATCATGACTTTTAGAAAAGTTTGGTTTGATGTTACCTGGTAAAAGCTGCTATTTTTTGAGTGCCTAGTATATTCCAGGTACTAGGCTAGGCATTTCACACAGAGTACTGCTAATTTTCACAGCTGTGCAAAATAGGTATTCTTCTCAGAAGCAGTCACTTGCTCAAGGTCATCACACGGGGCTGAGATGCAAACCCAGATGTGTCTAACTCCCAAAGCATGTACCTTGCACTACATCCTGCTGAGAAATATTTGAAAAGAATGATTCATTTTGATGTAATTTTGTTTTGTGAAATTTTAATACAATCAATTAAGCATGAGCTCTTTCCTTCAAATTGAGTTTGCTTTCAATATACATTTAATATTTTAAAAAATACTTTTCATGTTAAAAAGCAATTTTAGCAGAACAAGCGCTGAACATAAATTTAAGACGTTTAAGAGATTTGAAACCTCATGCCAATGAGTCATTTGACCTTGGTACGTCCTCCTCTCTGGGACAATTTCCTAACCTTCTAAAAAGAGGTGAAGACTGGGGGCGGGGTGAATGGAGAGGGTTGAACCAAAAAAATTAAAATCTAAGCGTCTCTTTCTGCCCTCCCTACTCTAAGAGTCTATTCAATCTTTTATACTAAACTATTTTACATATTTTCAGCACTACCTTTTGCAAAGGAGCCATAAGATATGACAATTTCAAATTTATTTTTAAAGAAAAATTCTCCAATTGTCCACATATCCCAACAAGTTAGTTAACTTCATTCATTTGTATACAACTCAAGAAAGTAGCAATGATAATTTTTGAAGTTGACAACAAAATGCTATTTGAAGGCTTGCTGACCAATGAAAATATATAAATAAGGACAGAAAATAAACCAAATTCTTGTCTCCAACTGGAAATATATTTTCAACATAATTAATTTAAGGAACTGATATCTTAGTTTTAAGCATGAAAATGCCATTAGATGATTTGAGTGAGAAAATGGAGACTGGATTTAATCATGCCTTTTATGAAAGGTTCAGCAGCTACAACATTAGTAGAAGGCAGTGCAGATAAAAGCATTGCAGACCTTCAAATAAGGAGCTTATGGAACCTTCCAGGTAGACAGTTGTTACATACATCACATCTCTTACTGCCTTTTAGGCATTCTGTTGAGTGCTAAAGAGAAGCTAGAAAGGAAGGGAAAAGGTGAAGGAGGGGATAGAAAGACCTGGAAAGAAATATATAATGGACTGCTTCGTCTAGGTAATTTTTCACATGACAGTGGATGCAGATGGTTAGAATAGTTCACCGTGATTCTGCAGTCTGGTCTCAGATTTATTGCCGGAATTATTACATTTCTGTGAAAGGCATAATACATTCTATTCCTATCATTTTAAATAATAAATTAATTTTAATGCATTTTTGCTCTAGCTTGAATGGAGATGAAGAACAATTGACAGGCTCTGAGTTTTTTGAACACCTTTCAACAAGATTAAAAGCATAAGGCATCCCAAGGAGACTCTTTTAAAAACAGAAAGTATCCAACTCTGGGGCTGCAGAGTTCTTCTACTCCAAGATTCTATCTAGTCCGGCACAGCAGATACAACCCAAGGAGTGCTCTGTGACCAAACTGAGACTCACAGTTGGGTGTTTAAGCAATAGACTTAAAGTGCATATTTGCTGTTTGACAGAGCTAATGAAAAGAAAGTGGTTATTTATAATTATTCAAACCCAGAAGATTTTGACAGTGGTCCTAAAGACTTCATGGGCTTCCTGCAGTTATGTCCGTGAGGGGTGAGGCTGGGGAGGGAAATTGTATGGCTCTTTATAAAGTAAATGCTATGTTGGGACTTTAGTAAAGAAAGGAATAAAACTATTTTATTTTTGTTTTTTAACTTGCTTTATTCTGTGTGTCTTGTATCTTTTTTGTTTTGCTTTGTTTTGCTTTCTTCTAAGCATCTTTTCCCTGTTTCTAAATCTTCTTCAATCTTTAATTCTTTTTTGTTTTTCTCTTTCTACACTGTATTGTACAAGAAATTGTACTAGAAACTGGCACTGGAAAACTGCTTCTCTAGGTGTCCCTTGTCCTCTTCCATTCCTGATCATCTTCTAATGGATGAATTTTTGAGGACAGTGGATAGAACTAGGATGACTTTCTAGTCCACCAGAGGCAGAACTCCATGACTTTTATTTAAAGTTCACTGATATCAGAGGGGAAAACCAGACATGTGAAAAGACATGCTGACTATCAGCCTTGATGACTAATCCTTCCCCACTGGAAGCAGCTCTGAGAACTCAATGTGATGCTTTATTCTTCAGCAGATGATTAAAGACTTTAGGGAAGGCAAACATGTAAATAAATTATTCCAAATATTATAGAAAGTGGACCATAAAGGGTGTGTGTTCATTGTACTGTGGGAATACTAATTCTTACTTTGGGGACAGTAGGGAGGAGAGGTGGGTGGAGGAGTGTGCCAAAGAAACAAATGCAGGAAGTGTCACTAAGCAGTTCTGTATTGCTTTGTCACATTGGAGAAGTGGAGTTTTATGGGACTCCAAAGCTGAACCAGGTCTAGATAATAATGATCCATGTAAGTCTTTGTGTTGTATTCATGTGGTTCTTGATGATCCAAAGAAAGATTTTAAACATGGTCATATTATATATAGAACTTTATTTTGGAATATTCTTCTGGCACTATGCAGTAAACTGGAATTAGACAAGACTGGAAACAGGGGACTAGTTGGATGTTGGATCAATTTTCCCAGCAAGATATAATGAGATGACAAACTCAAGCAATGCCTGCAGTTTGGATAGGAAGAAAGGCATTGGAGAGATATTCAAATATTACAATCTGTGGGTTATATTATCTAATTAGACTTGGGTTGGGGAGGTGGTTGGTGAATGAGAACAAAAAATATAGGATTATATCCAGGTTTCTGGCTTGGACTTCTCAGGAGGGTGTGGTGCCATTCATGGTAGGAAATACTACAGGAGAAGTAGAGACAGATAGAGAGGCATAAAAAAAGGAAATAAATTCCATAATGAATATGTTGAGTTTAACAGCCCTTTAGGGCATCCAGATAGATATGTTCATAAAAGAATCAGAAATAAAAAACAGTAATTCAATAAATAATTCTATATTGGTATATATTGTGAAAAATTTGATTTTTACCCACAATTAAAAAAAAAAGAAAAGAAAAGAAAGAAAAATAAATAAATAAATAATTCTGAGCTAAAGAAATCAATTTCTGAAGTTCTGCAAGTAAATACAATCTCACTGAAAGCATGTGTAGAGAAAGAAAAGAAGAGGATAGAAGTCTGGAAGAACACAAATATTTAATGAGTGTACAAAAGAATAAGAGCCAAAAAAGGAAACAAGGTAAGACAAATCAGATGCGTAGGATGAAAGCAAACAAAAATTGTTTCTAGAAAGCCAAGAAGTCAGGGAGTTGGCAACAATCATCTCAATCAAAATTCTCTAGGAATAATAGAGGTCATTATTGAGCACTTACTATACATGCAATATTGCTTTTTATCTTCTGCCCTATTGACTCTTGTGAAGATTTTAAGTAAAATAAGGATTGAAAATTCACAATTGGATTTCACCATAAGCCACTCGTTAGTGACCTTTGAAAAAGGAGTTTCATTCATGTTGAGAGGAAGCCAGATTGCAGTGGGCTGAGAACGTGAGTGGAAGGTGAGGAAGTAGAAGACAGCCAGGGGAATCTATTCCTTTAAGAAGCTTATCTGAAAATAGAAAGAGAGCATCCTAAGGTCTTAGAATCATTTTGTAGCACAGTAAAAAACTTTAGCTATGGGGAAAGAATGGAAGAGGGAATTATAAAACCAAAAGAGAGGGTAGAAGTAATGTAGCAGGGTCACTGAGAAAGTGAAACAGGATCAGAACACAGCATTGTTGGAGGAAGAATTAGCCCTGAATAGGAAAAAGGATATGTCTTCTTCTGAGGAGATTGGGAAGAGATAGTGCCAGACAAGACTCAAAGCTGACTACCCCCAGTACGAATAATAGGAACTGGAGTATTTATCTACCACGAGCTGTTTAGTCATTGAAGAGGTACTAACTCTCTGGCACTTCTGTCCTGTCCAGCTGGTGGGCTCAAGTATGCTCTAGTAGCCAAATAAGCCCCAGCAGAGAATCAAAGGTGAATTGAATTTTTAAATTACTATTTGTATTCATATTCTATACTACACAGGTCTGTGCAAATGCTGAAAAAATGGCTCTCTTGAGTCTATGTACCCTACAAAATATGTCTGAGAATTTTTTCTATACTGTGGCTAGTGATGGTGGAAGACAGTTAGGATGAGGGTGAAAGGTTAGGGGATCAGTCATTTATAGCCCCCTCTGTTTTTCAGTCCTAAAGGAGCAAATTCTGGGCAGAGTACTACCACCAAGAGTCTCTCATTCTTTGTTCACTAAACTCCCATTACGAATTTAAAGAAAACAGCTTCAAAATCATAAAAGATGCAACAAAAACATACCAGACTTACATTTTTAAAAATGAACAAACCAAGTCTTGGTGCTACCACTTCCTGTGTGAACTTGGGCCAGTTGCTTGGCCTCTTGAAGCTTTAGTTTCCTCATCTGTAAATAAGGATTATATTTCCTACTCTATCTATTATTTGAGAATAATAGATATGTAATATAATGTAATGATCTCATTGTGGGAATACAATGAGATCATTACATGAAAATAATTTAAAACCATATAGTGTCATAAATGTCACTGATAATTGTTGTTGCTGTCGTAAGAGGTGGTCTTCTCTCCCCACCTTGCTTCATTTTAAAAACATTAACCACTCCCCATCTCTCTTCTCCCACCTTTGTCCAATACCCTTTCCCTACCCCTCTTCCCATGCCCATCACAAGCTATGCTGGTAAAGGAACTGGAGCAAAAAGAAATGGACTGGGGGAGTATTCCAGTTTTTATATATGGGTTGACCACAAAATTTATTGACCAACTGAAATTTTTACAGTCAAAGGGAGTGCTTTTCATGATGAAACTAGAACAACAGGGGTAAGCTGGAACTGTTCTGAGCTAACCTGATGAGCCCTCAGGAAAAGACCAACAAAGGAAATGGGGCATCTGGAAGGGAGAGACTCTGAGCATGGCCCTTTGGTTCCTGGAAGAAGGAAAATAGAGGAAAGCAGAGAAAAGAAGAGGCCAGGAATCAAAATAGAAATATGATCATTTTCTTTCAGCTCAAAAACAGGGCTCCTCCATGAGAGAGCTGAAATGCCATTTGCCGTCCTCCAGCCTTTCTGATTGGAGGGAGCCATAGAGCCAATCTAGTATGACTTACTTGATTTATGATTTCTCCTCTTTAAGCCATTTTCCCTCATATTTGTATAATGTCTTCTTTTCTATCAATCACCCATCAGTTGTTTGACTAAACATAATTCAAGAAATATCTGTGAGGAGCCTACTATGTGTGAGGGCACTATTCTAAGTGCTGAAAGCATGAGTAAGATACAACCTCTACCTTCAAGAAACTGTAATTTAGTAAGAGAGAGATGTAAATAAATTATAATACCCAATAAGTACAGTAATAAAGCATGCACAAGAGAAAAAAATTACCCCAAGAAGGAAATGATTAAATGCAGAGAATAAGTCAGAGAAGGCTTCCAAAAACAGATGACTTCTGATGTGGCATTTGAAGGAGGAATAGGTCTTCCCCAGCCTTGAGGCTAAAGGAAAGACACACTCTCGTCAGATGCATAGACAGCATGGAAGCTATCAAACAGCACGATCTGTGGGTAGAAATAAAGAGGAACCATGAATTCCATTATAAGTAGTTTGGACTTGATTCTGTAGGCAATGGGGAGCCATACAAGTTTCAAGCAGGAGAGCAATATGATGGGTATATGTTTTTGAAAGATCACTTTGTCAGCTACATGAAGAATAGTTTGTCTTGCTTTTCTGTGAAATGGGTGGAAACTAAAGACAGGAAGACTAGTTAGGATATTATATTAAAAATCCCATCTGTGAGATATATCTAGCAGCCTCTGTGGGGTGAGGTAGTAGGGGTTGAGGAAGGGGTGGGAAAATGGGGTAAAAAGCAATAACCAGGAAATGGTCCTAAGATGGGACCAGAAAGCTCACAAGTACTTCCCCACATTGGTGACAGGAGCTACCTTTCCAGATTCTAATGAGGATTTAGAATTCATCTTATCACTTGAGGACACATTTGTGCAAAAGGACAGGACTACAAGCAGCCTTCGGGATAAAATGAAATCTGCACATAATGCTTATAAATATGTAAGACATCCAAACAGTCTTCCTGATTCAGCTCAAATTAAATACACTTATTTTTGAAAGGTTAGTGAGCTTGGCTTTTGCTTAAGTGTTCCTTCTCCATACTTTGTTTTAATAATGCACTGATAAATTGCCTTCACTTTGAGGATTTATTTCCCTTCAGATGTAGCTCACCAAATAGTAGCTGTACAGTCATAACACTTCAAGGGGGTGATTAGTGGTGATAGGTAGAGGGGGGGGGCTGGAGAGAGGGCTGTGTGCAGTGCCATTTCATGATGAGGACACATCCCCAGAGCCTGCTGGAAACATCTGCAACCCAGGTTTTCAAGGTGCCATCAGCTCTCCTGCTAATCAGTCTGCTGGTATACCACAAAGTGAAATTCCGCATTTGTGACACGACTGGTTAATCACACAGCCCAGTGGTCCTCTCATGGAGCTTGTTCAAGAGTGATGCTTGGAGAGCAACGATTCAGTTAGAGCCAGGAAAGGGAGAAGCTGTCTTTTAATTTAGCTCTGGTCTTCCAAGCACCTTGTCCTGACAGCCACTGGGCTCTTATCACTGATAAATGAACAAAGCGGTATCAATGCAGAGCAGGCAGCCCTCGGAGTAGTCAGACTCCTAAGAAAAAATAGTCCGCCCTATTTTGGTCCCTGCTCATGAACTCCCCTGGCACCAGTGCCTCCGACACACCTCTGTACTAGTAGCTGGCACTGGCTTTTCCAATTCATTGAAAAGTAAGCCTACAAAGAGACCAGGTAGTGTAAGGGCACAGAGGAGGGCTGGTTAGGGGCTTATTAGCAAGCTGGATTGCATATATAAGCCTCCGATAAATTTTCATTGCTTTGTGGTGGTGGTAGGTAGTTAGCAGGAGGGAGGGTAGGTTCAGTCCATGGCCATGGGGAAAATCTCACTATCAGGCAATCATGAACTCACAGAGACCAGAGGATGGAGCAAAATATCTCTTACTCGTCTCATCAAATCACTTAGCAGTTCATACAAGGTTGCCACTTGAATGAGTAACCCAGATTCCCTGTAAAAACTGGTCTCTCTCCTTCCTCCTTACCAGTCTCCCTCTTCTTTTTCTACCCTGCTATGCTCTCCCCAGGGCCAGAGGTCTGTCCTGGAGAGGTGGTAACAGCCCTTTGAGACTTAACTCTCAGGGTGGTGACCTTAGAGCCTTCATCTCCTTCAGAGGGAGTCCTATACAAGACAAACACATTCTACTCTACCTTGTGCTGACTTCCTCTCAAATCACAGCTTGAACGTATTATCGTACCTCTTTCTGCTTTTAGGATTTTTTTGCTGAACACCTCTAATCATGAAATGAATGGGGGAGGAGGATGAGAGGGTAAAAAAAAACACGACCTGCCCCAAAATTGCTGCTGCTGTTGTTATTGTTGTGATTATTGTGTCATTATTAGATATTAGAACTGGAGATAGGCGTTATCCATTCTGATCTAAACTTCAGAATTGGAAAATGCCCATATTTTTATGTAATAAATATTCCTGTCTCCATTTGTTTTCCAGCAAATAATTTAAAATTGTTTTTGTAATTGCAGATGGTTTGGTTATTATAGGAAGAAACTTTATTTTTACAATGAAAAAAAGAAAAATATATATAAAAAGTGTACATCAGTCCAGAAAACAATATCAGAATAAATAGTGGAAGCAACTTCAACAAGGTGGGGAAAATTGGTTTACATTGCACTAAAACCAGGCACATTAATTCAGGGGAGATAAAAACACAAATTAGGAACCAGATCGCTGAGAAGCTGATTCCAAAGTTGGGTTAGATCTGGAAACAATACATACTCAAAGCTGAGCCAAAAAGTAAATGACATGGAGCTCCTTCTATCAGCCCTGTCTAGTGATAGGGTTGGTATTGGAATCCAGGGTGGCTGGGTTTACAGTCTAGGGTTAAAGAGAGAAAGAGGTGCCCCATTCGGAGGATGCAGAGGGAGAGCTGATGTGCCTGTCATCTGTTGCTGAGGATTTGTGGTTCACATTTGATTTTAGGAAGGTAGAAATACCTTTATCTCTCACAAAATTAAGAATGGAATATTTTAAATTCTGAATATTGCAATCATGGCAGTGCTTTTTAAACATTTCTTAGATGCAAGTTAATGTTATTTATTCTTGATTAAACTTTTAATACTGCTTACCAAGCCCCAGCCTGATCCAGAAAGGGACAAATGCAAATGATCAAACGTAAAAAAGAACTTGTAAAATATATATATGTGTATATATATATATATATATATATATATATACACACACACATATATATGCTCTATTATCAGGTTATAATATAATATCTGTATATAATTAGATCTAACAAAATAGCTCAAGCCTCCTAATTATATTATTTGGACCTGCTATGTTTTTCTATGTTATCTATCCAAAAAGAGTTATTCACTGATGCATTACTTATCTCTGCTCAGTTCACTGTAAAGCTTCAGCTGTAAAGCTAGTGGACATTTTTTGTCTCTCCTCCCTGCCTCACATCCTAGGTCAGAGAAAAAAGAGAAGGTGGGTAGATTTGCACAATTGCTTTCCTCCCTTACTTTCTTATATTCTTTTCTCCACATAGCAGCCAGGATGATTCTTTCAAACAGTAGTTGTCAATGTCTGGGGACATGCTTGTTTGTCACTACTGGGTGGAAGGATGCTACTGGCATCTTGTGGGAAGAGGCCATGGATGTTGTGAAACATCCTATAATGCATGGGGCAGCCCCAGCAACAAAGAATTATCTGGTCCAAAATGCCAGTAGTGCAGCAGTTAAGAAACTCTGCTTTAAAAGTTAAATCATGTCATACTTTTGCTCAAAACACTTCAGTGGCTTTCTATTACACTCAGAATAAACTTCAGCTCTAATTTTTTGAAAGTACACAAGTTTAAATAAATATTCAAAAACATAAATAAAGAAATTACAAGATTTGTTTGTCACCTGCTGTATCTTGTTGAAAAAAATATTAAATTCTTCCAAAGGGGACTATGGGGTAAGTATCATGTGATTTAGACAGAGAGTTCACACATAAAGGATTCTGTGTTTAACAGACACATGAGCTAGGAAGGAAGGGCAATTCAGGTAGCAACGAATACGATCAAAGGAGCAAAAGTGGGAAAATGAAAGGCTCATGCAGGAGTAGACCAGGTAGCTAGAATAGACGTTTCAGATAACGGAGGGAGTACTAAGGGAAAGAAAGGAAAAGTTAGATGGCGGATTTATTGTGGAAGGTTTTGAATATCAGAATGAGGTATTCAGTGATGTGATGCCATTGAAGATTTCCAGGCAGAGAAGCAACATGTTGAAATCGGTGTTTTAGGTGGATTTTTCTGGCAGCACAGTACAATATGGATTACAGAAAAATGACTGGAGACAGGAGATAAGAGACTATAAAAATAGTCCGAATGTGATGTAATTTGTATCTGAACTAGGGCAACGGCAGTGAGAATGGACAGGAAGGCAGCAAAACAGCTATAATTTGTGAAGGTTTTAAAATTCATCCAGCAATAATTAGTATGAGCATAATTGGACAGAAAACACGCATTGACACTGAAAATATAAAGAAGAAGAATATCAGATTCCCCAATTCAAAAGCTCCTAGTTGCATGGACATCATTCTTTTATATACTTATTAATTTATCTGTAAATATTTTGTAAAATTTAGCAGGCCCACAGAAATTTGCAAGTGATTTCCCAAGTGTGTGTTGGGAAGGTGAATGAATCTCCAAGTGATGGTACGGTTGTGGTGCAGTCTATGACAAGGAGCAGATAGATCAGTGGTTCCTTCCCTTCACAATCTATTTTGAAATTCTCCAAGGCAGAGTCCGATATGGAAGCCATTGAAGTAAAGGCAAAAGAAGTAGGCAGAAAACTGAGTCTGAAGCCAGTTGTTATAAGCCATAATTCCCATATTCAATTCTGGATTCAAAGACTGTATCTCACCAAGCTCTATAGTTTGACAGAAGCAAACAGACAAGTACCTATTAAGTGTTTAATGGGTTTATGGATTGACATAAAACAAAAACCCCACAAGCTTCTCTGACTGTTTTGTGTGATTGCTTAACCCCAAGAAAATCCCAATGTCCCTGAATTCACATAGTGTCATATGGGGTACTAAAGAGGTACAAGGGATAGAAGGGGAAATTTCACAAATGGCCATCTTGAAACAATGGAAAAGGAAGAGCCTGTCAGAGAGAATTAACTGGGGATTTCAGATTAACTGAACAAGAAATTCCTTCTTCTATCAGAGAAAAAAATTCCTAATTTCTAATCTGCAGGTTATGATCACACTGCTATGAGTAGACAACCACTTATATTGTTTACCAATCTTCACTTTTCCAAAGAGGAGTTTTAGCACTCGTCTTTACACCACAGAGTATTGGTTGAATTAGGTGTGGATAAAGTTATAATTTAGGCATAAATCAAAGGACAAATTTGTTCTCTATTCCAAAGTGACAGAAAGGTTACACATCAGCCAAGGAGGGGTCCTGGGACTTGGGCTTTCTGCCTTTGAGTAAGTCAAGAAGACTTTTGAAATTACTCACTTTCATTTAATTTTCACTAATATAATCAAGACTTTATGGAGTAACTATCTTAATATTTTAAAATGTATAATAATTTATGCTGTTAGGTATTGAAAATTGTATTTTGT